>LQRL01042927.1:0-12235 GCA_001703475.1 Hydroides elegans
TGTATTTCCATTAAATAATATCTATTTGTAACAAAATATACAGATTCAAAACGTTTAAATAGGATATCATACGTTATATAAGAAGCGCCCTGAACTCAGGACTCTACAAGGAAATTTTAGGGTTGTGTTAATAAAGTGTAAAAAAAGATAATTTCCGCCCGTTAGATCGAATGGGACTTTTTTTCTGGTAAAACTAGAATGTTTGTACTTAACGACAGACATAAAATCATTTCTGTTCGAATTTTGTCTAGGTTCGGCCATTTTTGACCTCAAATCTACTAGTCTATATGTATGTCGTTTAACTGCTCAATCAGCAGAAATAAGTACCCACCGGGGGCATACTCGATCGGCAAAGGTAATAGGAATATAGAGTATCCATTGCTAAGACAGGACAAAGCAACACTATGTGACAATTGCAGCGTACTTTATGGAAACAAAACATATGATGCATCAATATCCGTTTAGAAATTGAGTAAATATTTAGGCACACTTTGATGGGTAAATGTTATAGATAAATCGTGTGGTGTAGCTTCCTTGGGATCTGGCTTAATGCTATTTTAAGAGACACTTAAATAATTAAATGAATTGTTTTAAGTGATCAGCAGATACAATGTACTGGGATTAAATGTTAAAATATTGAAACGGTTTTGAATGTTCCTTTTGTATGTTGAAAAGTCAAATGAAATGGCGTGTTTGAGAAGAGTTGCCATGGTTGCATTTTAAGATGAGATGTGCAATAAAACAAAATCTCATTTAGACTTCACTCTGTGATGAAAACCAACAATGGGAAATCGGCGGATTTGATTTCTGTAGAAGTTGATAGTTTGACTTTAATTTAATGTTTCATGTCGTTCTAAATGTCTAGAGCGTCCAATCCCACCATTTAAGACCCCATTTGATTCTAAAACTAAACTTAGCATTTGTTTGAGTTTGCAGATGAATACCCTAGATGCACTATCTAGAATTTGCCAGCAATATAAAAGAGCTTTGGTGATATTGGGACGTGATTTCACACTCACTTGACGTCTCGTCTGAATGTTACGTCAGGGTTTATTACAACAATTGCATGTGAAACAAATATGTTAGTAAGGAAAGCTTTCATTTTGGGGCCTTATGTTTATATAAGATGAATTCTTGTCGGATAGGTTGAAAGTATATTTTGAATTACCAGGAAACTAAGTTCTTGCATCAAAATTCGGTCAAGGAAAACATAAGGGTTATGTAAACCAAGGAGTATTTGTTTTGTTTTCTGTAAGAGAGGTTGCCACTTATTGCAACCTCATGAAACCGAGTTAACAATATAGCACCATGTAAATATTTGAGACGATATATTGCATTCAGGTGATATATTGCCATATAAATAGAATCGCTATTTACTAATCTATTTATATTCCAACGACGCGTGGGCTTTAACTGAAACGCTTGTTGGTCCCTATTGCATTATGGAGTAAATAAAGGAATTACGCATAAATATGATGATTTACTGACATTTTAAAAACAAGTCTACAGAAATAGCATATATTTCTTTCGGCTATAGTCAACCCAAAGCAACAATGTTTTCATCTAAAAAAGGGCTCCCCTAGAAATTACGTTTTAGAATTAAAGGAAGAGCTAAACATCAAACAAACCAATGTTTTTAATTGTTAATTAAATCACATTGAAATCTTTGCTTGCGAAATCCAGATTACGATTGCGCCTCAAAAACTGTCACAGTATATTACCATAACGTTCAAAATAAAGTATGCTTTGGAAGGTGTGATTATGAAAGAACTATACATGTTTCGGGATTATTGTTGGATTCTGGCCCATGAATAATGTTCCTGTTGCGATTTGCGACAAGATGTCAAATTCTTTGTCTTTCTTCATTTGTTTTTTCATATTGCTAGGAACCTGGGTGTCGCAGTTTGGACTGGCTATACAGCAATACTTACCCAACTTTGTTACAATTACAACTATAGCTACCCAAAATAATCAAACGGCTAACGATATATGTGTCGGTAATAACACATAACAAAATACCTAAACGGCTAAACGCCTCGACGCCTAAACGCCTAGACGATAAACGTGTAAACGAGAAAACGTAAACGAGTAAACGAAACTTTTGAAACGAAATAATTTGCAATCGATATTTAGGTTTGAAATGGGCTCAACTGTATTTCCCATATCAAAATCAGAAACATTTTGATTTTTTAATAGCTCATGTTGGTTTTGGGTTTTAAACACGGTTTGTAAAGCAAAAAAAAATCAAGCCTCCAATGTGACCAGGCCCTATATTTTTTTTTGGGACAAGATCCTTAAGCGAAACAACAACAACTAACGCAAGACAATTGAGCAGAAACTGGTGCCTTGAGACCCATCAACCATGGGGCACCAGCTTAGTCAAATTGTTATCACGTTGACAAACCTACGTCGAAAAAACGTGTGTTATATATGTATATCAAATTAAGGATAACATACAACTTTGAGAAACACGTTATGATTTAATGATTTAAAACTCAAGGCAAGGGGGCTTACAGACTAAATTTACACAAATGACGACGATAGCGCAAAAAGGTTGTTCATGTGGAGTAAAATTTGAATAAAATCAGGTTTTTTTCCAGATCCGGTGAAAATTTATATATAGATATGATATTTGATATATTTATAAAACCGTTAACGTAAACTTTGTTTTGTCATTAATCGGTTTATTCTTTTTATACATATTCACATAATTCATTGTATGAAAACGAACTGTTCAACTATTAATTGTTTGAGCCATTACCGGTGTTGGGTAGAAACAATGTGCCCGTAGAAATAAACACCCCCCACATTACTTATATGCACTACACGCATTCAAGTAATGTGTGCCGTATATGTAATGTGCCTTATTTGCTCACAATGTTTAACACACTTATTAATAAAGGGGTTGGGTGTTTTGAAGGATACAATGAAGTATGAATAATATTATCTTAAGATTTGAAAATAGTGATTGCAATATTCATTGCAATGACATCCCGTCCAAGGTATCGATTTAGCTATCTTCTTTATTAAATTTGATGTTTTAACATAATTATCCATTTCTCAATCATTTAAAGTTTACTTTGTATTGTAAATAAACCATCACTGCACACGTAAATTAAGTCACAATCGACTGCTCATCTTAATTTAAATTTTTTATTGAATCCAGCTATATTCTTAGGATTGCAATTATATTCGACAACTTACCAATTGCAATTTTAGAAGTAATCAAAGATACATCGAGGCTTTGAATTCGTAAAGCAGCCCTTGATCGAAGAAACTTCCATTATTGCAATTAATTACAACCATGGAATCGATTTAGAGGGAAAAAAGACATTTTGAAGGTCATTTAAGGAAGGAAGGAACTATATAATATCAAAGCAAATCAAAGATTTGAACTCTTTTCGGTTATATGTAAACAATATGAAACTTTTTTAAATGACTTCCAAAAAAGCTAAGATTAAATGACAAAAGTTGGGAGGGGGCAGGTTATTAAAAGCAATATATTACTCTTGCGTTAATACAAAGAACCGAATAAACAATATCATACGATGCGTCAACACAACCCCTTGGTCTTAATCTTTTGAGCAAATAACACCACGAAAAATATCTCGAAAAAGGGCATATATATAAGCAACCCCCAGCTCAAATGAGCAGCAGCCGTTTATAAAGAACATATAGAGAAAAAGGCACATTATATGAATGGCACATTATATGAATGCAACACCGGCTAAGGCCATTGCATGCAATTACTGAATAAATCTTATGTGAATTCAAGAGAAAATAACAATTCTGGTATAAATGCATTTCCTCTAGCAATGTTAAAGAATAGTTAATTGGGGTTTGCCTCGTTGCATCCGGTTGGCCTTTGAAATAAGGTCGAATTAACCCCTTAACTCGATTAAGCTACTCTAGACTCCTTCCTATGAAAATATATTATTTATATAAATAATCTGCAAATAAAATATTATGTGGTTGTCTTGAAAAGGGAACAAATCGTAATATAACGAAGGGCACCCTACGACATAATTTTCAAATAGGTTTAAAACCTATCGTGACAATTTATAAATTATCAAAAAAGGTGTTCCTCAAATTGTTCAAATCCCCAAGCTAGAATGAATTTTACCAAAATTAGCAAGCTAGCTGAAAATTGGTGGGACCACCTTTTTTGGGGAACAGCTCGTGAGGTGCTCTTCTATAACGAATCGAATTGCTTAAATGAATAATGTCTAGCTATTTACTCATTATAAATATATGTATTTTTTTTCATATCATTTTCTTGCAATATCTGGCACCTGACCTATCATCGAGTTTCCGATGTTTTCCATTCTTTTCAAAATTTTTAAGTAAGTTACTTGTTTGAAATATGCAGGCTAATCTTCTTGGTTTCATAATTTTCAAGACGAAACTGTGAGGATTTAACAGAGAAAAAAGATTACAGACCCTGATATCGTCTTACATTTTTGCCGCTTGTAATTAGTTGTTTTATATGGACCATATTGAATTAATTGAATACTTGTTATGGCTGTAACATAACTTTATAATATGGATATACAAAAATACATGTTTTATTTAATATCCCTTTTTTTGCAGTACTTAGGCATGTTTCAGTGTGCACAGAACCTTAATATATTTGTCTTCACATCTGGCACTACTTCCGTTTCGTTATACGGAAGTATTGTCCAAAATGTTGCATCCGCCAATGCGAACAGGAATTGAATCTTTGGAAAAAAAAACAACCATCAAACATTTTTTCTTCATTTAGATGACGCCTAGCAACAACTTGAGCCAACGAACTAACGACGGTTACCCAGCTGCTGATGAAAACACCAAAAGTGTAAAATAAATCTTACTCAAAGACGAACAACAAGGGGGTGTTTGAAAGGGAAGGGGTTGCTGGACCCCAAAGGTTACACACACAAATTTCTTCGTATTATATACAATACCATTTTACATTGTTTGTATTCGTTCTAATATAAATGTAAGTATTTAAATACATTAGAAATATTTATACAATTATGATATTTAATTATATATACAGTGAATATTTTGTTTGTAGATTGATTTGATTTTATGAAATGTTATGTTTGAATGGCGATTCCTCCTGGATATGTTATAGTTCTACTGGACACTGTTATGATTCCTTACTCTGTGAGCACCCGAGTTCAAACAGATATATGAACTAATGCAGCAATAAACGAATTGTTATGACAAGACGCAAGATGAATAATTGACCAACTCGAAATACTCAGACCCTTGGCGTTGCAATTAATTGAAATGACCATACGAAAGGTAATTGGTTTGTGTGATTTACTGCGATGGGTATCAATAGCAATGATTAGGGTAAATGAGATGGAATTACAGTAATCACATTTAAAAGAAAGCAAGGATATGCATGTTGATTGATAAATCTGTTTGTTTTTGTATTCGCATGATAGTTTGTAATTGTATCTAACCAAACTGATTGAGCTTATTGAATTTGTTGCATCTTCCATATACAAGTAACATTTATTAACAGACAGTTTTGAAACATTTTATCATATATTTTTCGTCATTAAATGTATTTAGTTCTATACGACGTCGTGCCAACGGAGCAACGCAGTCATGACGTTTCAACAAGTGCGTTAGTTTATGCGCATGCATGTACATTTGTGGTCAATATTCATTTTTAGTTTACAGACCCTTTGTTATCATGATCTATTATTTTTAATAATGGACACTACACTTAGTCGGCTTGAGTAATTGGTCAGCATTATTATTTAAAACATTGTACAGGTGCCACAGCTGCGCCTCGAAATTGTACACTATTTTAATTAATGGACTGACCTCGTACTTACTGCTATATTTAGTTTACAGTAGTGACGTCATTCCTTTGTATTCAGAGTACATTATTTTAAATAATGTACTGTAAACTAAGTAGGCTAAAGAACTCGGTCAACTCCATTAATTAAAACATTGTACAGGTTCCTCGGCTGCGCCTCGGAACTGTACAATATTTTAATTAATGGACTGACCTCGTACTTTATCCTATACTTACATTCTAAAAAATACTCTTTTGTCCAGAAAAACAAATCAACGAAAATATCAAAGGGGTGAGAAACCGGTTCCATGGGAAACTATCCCCGCGTCCCCATTCTTTCCCCAAAAGGATCTTTCAACAATAAACAATAACTAAATAGCCCAGTGCCCACACCAGCAATAGCCAATTTAGTCTGCTTAATCAACAGCATGAAACAGTGCTCCTTCGGGGCAAGTCTGTAGATTGTGATTATATTTACTGCTGTTTGTGTAGATAGGAACAAATATAAAATAATGGGAGTCGTTTCCCAGTCTCAAATATAGCGTTATAGACAAAATATAGCAAAGTGCCATCATCCTGTATTTTATATCGATTTCCAAAAACAAATAAACTCATAATGCTTTCATTCAGGGACATCGAATCCCGGTCAAAAGATCACCGGAGAGAAAGTCTCCGGACACATATTCACCAACTTTGGCAGCATAGGACATAGCGTCCCGACAAAAAAGTCATCGGACATGAAGTCCGTGGGAAAAGAGTCATAGAAAATGCAGCATAGGACATAAAATCCCCGGATATAAAATTTCCCCAAAAATACTATATTAGTGAAGTTTGGGTATGATTTAAAATCGAACCAAACACAGAAAAAAGGTAAAAAAAACGCTTTCAATAATATTGACGATAAATGTCACCAAACATTCACACATAATTAATATATTTTCATTAATTACAACATGTCTCTTTTCAATTTCAGTCTTTCTACAATTTCAATTTCTACAATTTCCGCTAGTTAAGAAGGGACATGTTACCCGGGCATTTATGTCCGGGGACCTTTTGACCCGATACCAAATGATCAGAGTGAAAGCTTTTACTATGCTACATTTTGAGAGTTGGCCAAGTCATATAAAATCAGTTATAAAAATATGCAAAATAAGAAATGTCATAAATGGGTATTGTTTTTTTTATGGAGGTCATGCTTCAACCTATTAAAACATTAAACCTTTCTAGTGTTTAAAAACAAAATAATAAAAAACAATCCTGCAAATATCGAATTAATAACATAGTAACATCACAGTTAAACAAACATACCATGGTTTCGTCAAAAACCAACGTCAATGTAAAAAAAAAAATCTTTAGTTCAGTGGATACTCGATTGAGAACATAAATCTAACGCAATGGCGCAATGCAAACTTTAGAAAACATAAAGAAAGTTTGTCGACAGTAGCGTCAATATGTATTTGATAAATATTTTCATTTTATTACTATTTTATATTTTATACTTTATAGTTATGTGAAGGGCACCCCACGAGACAATTTTCAAAAAGTTGTTAAATCACCTTTAAACAACTTAACTATGACAAACAACACCAATAAATTACTATTTTTTATCTGATATCTTTTCGTTAACGAAAAAAAATCATATATTATTTTCGTGTCGTTTTTACAGGCGGTAAAAAAGAATATTTTGTGGAACAAAAAACTTATTCCTCGAGAGTAGTAAACAACATCGAAATTGCATCTATGCATAAAGGACATCTTAAAGTTTATGCTCGGCCGATTTTTGACATGTTTTGTAACATAATTTGTTAAATATATGATGTTAAAAAAAGTTTTTGATTTCAAAATGTGTCTTTCCGATTGAAATTAACTGCCAGCACTGAAAACTGGGCCCGTATTCTTAATACCCTTTAACCGGAATCTATTCTTTCAAATGGTATATAAAACAATGGTAAAATAGAGTTATGTTACAAAGTAAAGGCAGACTATGAATTCTGTGCATGTTGCTCCTACTGTCAATCACTCCTGCGATCTATCACCCCAGTGTCACATCCCAATACAAAGTGGGCGGGGCTGGGAGGGGGGTAATGATGCTATTAGCTAATGCGACACGCAATCAGAGAGCTTGATGCAGTAAACAAAGCAATGACGCAATAAATTAATCGCTAACTTAAAGAATGATGTAGCGGCTATTTTAAAAAAATATATGAACTGCTGTAATATTTGCTCAATTTGAGCACAGCATATAGTCAATCAATTAATCACATTACAACTAAGGGTTACAGTTAGGTTCCTGTTTTTGCTGTTAGTTTAGACAAAATGGTCATTGCCGAAACGGGCAATACAGTTTCAATTTTAAGATTTCAAATGAAGCATTTAAAGAAGGACACTCCACGCCACATTTTTCAGAAAGTTGTTGAATCACCTTTAAAAATTACAATCACGAATAACAATAAAATAATATGTTTATTTTGTTCCAAGCCAGCTCCTTTTCTAGCCAGCTTGGAACAGAAAAGGAACACATTTAGAGAAAACTGAAACGTCGAATATAACTAAATTACCTATAGTATATTGCAAATGATAGTTAATCAGGAAACTGCAAGCAAATTTAATCAATTTCAACAAAGAATTCTCGCTTATTATTACGAAAATTTATAAAATATCCATAATGGTGTTCCTAAAACTGCTCAAATATCCAAGATAGAATTTATTTTCTCCAAGCCAGTTGGAATTTGGTGGGATCACCTTTTTGGGGAACAGCTCATGAAATGGTATTAATTTAAAGATATATTATCTTATTATCAAAGGAAATCAGATTATTTTGCTCTACGAGCATATTTCTCTAGTTAACATTAAAATTTTGCAAAAAGGTGTTCATTTTTTCCAAGCCAGCTGAGCTGTTCCTTTATATCTAGCCAGCTTGGAGAAGAAAAGGAACACCGTTTGCAAAAATTAAACTGTTCAATATTACTAAATTACATATTATAAATAACAAATAACAGTCTATAAGACTATTGCAAGCAATATCAATCAATTTGCAATTAATTATTCTCGTTTATTGTTACAAAATAAAGAAGCTATCAAAAAAAAGGTGTTCCTCAAATTGCGTAATTCTCCAAGCTAGAAAGAATTTCATCGAAATCTCCAAGCCAGCTGGGATTTGCTGGGGAAAACCTTTTTTGAGGAACAGCTCGTGAGTTACTCTTCTTATGTTGGCCCATAATATTTTACAACTTTTACAACAGCTATGGAATCAACTTTAAGTTATAAGCTTCTATTTACCTCCCTTGCATTTTAGCTTTAATAGCAAAATACATCAAATGAACATTAATCTGAGCGATATAAGAGGGTTCTCGTGATCACACATTCATCAAAATGGAATGGTTGACACTCCGCTGACATTCCTTTGTCCAAAGTCAATTAATATCATTCCTTTGTTGTGCTCTTCATCCAAATGACCCATGACTGCTATTGTGTGTCATTTATATAACTTGTTTTTGTTTACATCGAACCTTTGCTCTTTTCTTATTTCATTTAGAAATTGAACATGCCATCAGAAGAAAAGTTTTAAATGTCGATCAAGACTGCTTGTGTTTCTATTTTTCATTTAATATGTTATTAAATTCGAATATTCTTTATCTGTTTTTTTTTTGCTAGAGTATTTTATAACAAAAATAAAACAAAAAAAAAAAGGCAGAATGCTAAAATAATTATAATAATTGTGTCAGATGATTGAAGATAAGCTAGAGAAGGCCCAATGCCGCTATGTGATCAAGATGGAACATAGTGTCTGCAATTTTTTTTGAAAATGACGTCATTCTGATACAGACAAACTTCTTGTTTGGTACTTTTCGCCCTCGGGACTTGCGGTTGTCCTATTAACCTTTATAAGATAACGTCGGTATCAAATAAGCTTATTTCAACAGCATTTGATCATACTTTATTATTTCACACATTATATAAATTGGTGTCCCATTCTATGGATCAGTGGCTCAGAATTTCTTTTCTACATGTATATTTTATTATTTCCAATGCTTTTTTTCTCTAGATAATCTTTCGAGTCAGAATAACTTGATGAATGTGTCAGTGACCCAATTTGTGTGTTTTCACTGTTATATTGACAGCGGAGGACAATCAGATAAGCCTATCACGTAAGCTCTTAGCACAATTAGCCATAAACGACGGGAAACGAATAGATACTTTATGCCACGGTAAAAGCCTTGCTATTTATCATGATATCATGATCCTATTTTTCGCACCCCTTGTTTGTAGTTTGGAACCCTGTTGCCGAGCTAAATGTCATTGGTGAGTCGAATAAAACACGATAAAAAAAAGAAAACAAAAACATGAACTTTGAGATAAGTTATCAATTCAGCTTGTTTTTCTCGGGAAGCTGAATCAAAAACGTAAAACCGTTGGCAAATCGCGGATCATCTTAACACCAAAGGTGCACTTTCTTACCATGCTATTTTCTTTTAACCGAGCGCACCTTGGTTTACATGGACATTCCTTATAACCTGATGTCCCGAAAAGCAGGGACGTCTTCAATGTGCTAACTGTATTATGCCATTGTTCGATTGGTTAGAGGATATCGGCATGAATTAATCGTAAATACTAGGGTAAATAATTTCACCCTGGATTTGTAGGTTGTTAATGTAAATGAAAATTCATGTTATTATAGGTCTACAATGACTTATAATAAACTTTGATTAGTTCAACTCATGATATCATGCAATCTGTTTAAAACATTACCGGTACATTTTAATTTGAACAAGTGTGAATTGATTTTATGAATTATGTTGCTTCCAGAATGAAATGGAGATGAAAAAAAAATGAAATGATGTCACGTCTTTTTTATGAATTCTTTTATCCTCCATACTCCTCATAAATGCGGTTTGATACATCTGAATTTATATTCAAATCTCTGCAAATAAATATAGAATTCTATTACAACGAATGCCAACGGTTGAAGACTTTTTCGGTGTCATATATAAAGCTTAGCTCAAATGAACCAGGCAATAAAATTGGATTTATCGCTGCTAAAACAAACCAATCTACTTGTTCGCACATTGTTTATCGCTCCTCGGCACACACTTGAGATCAGCATTTAGAACCAGAACACAACGGTTGGAGACTTTTTGGCACATGCTGTCACTTTTGGAGACTTTATGGCTGGAAACTTTTTGGCCGGAGACTTTTTGGGTGGATACCCGGTTTGGGACCTGTAGATTTGTGATAGTCCTACGTCCATTCATTGTGTCTGTCTGGTTCATTCACTATTTTGGGCTTTCAAATGGGTCTTCAAGATTGGTTATATGCATTTTGATGTGACCGAATCGGGAATATTTGTTAAACCGGAAGTGGTATAAGTTGGCTTAGAATTTTTAACGCAAGGGTTACAGGGACTCAATAATATTTTCGGAAGATATTCCACTTTCTTTATCTAAATGTGCCAGATTTGGCGTATTTCTGCAACCGGTGTAAAGATTTAAATCTACCCCCAATTTGAAGCTACCCCCCGGTAATCTGAAATCGATTTCAAGCTACCCTCCCGGTAATTTGAAATCGATTTGAGGCTACCCCCACCGATTTGAAACTACCCCCTCCGATTTTTTTTTAAATATTAGTTCTTTTTAAATTGTAAGGTTATTTGGTATCATGTTGAATTGCACTAATATCTTAAACCCGAAAGGGTTGTGTGCATCGCTTAAACAAAGGGTTATAATAGTATGATACTGATCCCAACTGATCCCCTGAGTATGTTTGCTTGTTCCATGTTCACAGCTGCACATGCTTGGATATATTTAATAAATGGTATGCCAGAGTTAAAATTAGTAGTGTTTGAATTCAACGAAAATAAAAAATAAAACGTTTTAAACTCGAAACTTTTTTTTATCTTTTTTCAAATAACACATTTATTTAAACGTTTTGCTTCATATGCATCCATATTTTTCGACGTTGCCGACTCGAAACATTTATTCTAACATTCTCAAATCACACATTAATCTAAACACTTTCAGACAAAAACATTAATATAAAAATAGTAATAAAGTACCAAAGAAAAAGAACCCCGGAGTATAACCCAGTCAACACAGTTATCTCACTGTGATATCACTGTGAGACTTTCATTTTCTCGAGTTAGACTTGCTCTGTGAGATCACCCAGATATCTGAACGTACCCACGTTTTGAGGATCCGGTGAGACTCGCTCCGTGAGACTCACAGTGCGTCTTTTTTTGTGATCTTTCATAGATATCTGAACGTACCCACGTTTTGAGCGTCCGGTGAGATTTTCCAGTGAGATTCACCGAGATATTTCTCGGTGAGTCTCGCACAGATATATGAACGTACCCACGTTTTGAGCGTCCGGTGAGACTTTTCCAGTGAGATTCACCGAGATATTACTCGGTGAGTCTCGCACAGATATCTGAACGTACCCACG
>LQRL01042944.1:0-12250 GCA_001703475.1 Hydroides elegans
TTTTAAAATGATAAGGATATTAAGACGCCATCTTTTCATAACCGAATTACTTAATTGTCATAATATATCGCTTTATTCACAATATTTGCGTTGAATTTCGCAGCAATCGAAGAACATATCGCAAGCGAATACTGCCATAAAAATCCGTTCAGACTAGAGCAATTTATTTTTCTCAAATAGATACGAATTCTCAGATAGTTCATTCAATATCTACGATACATTATTTGAATATCGCATTTATTAAAAAAAAAAGGTTTGCCCGAGCCTCAACGCGCCATAAAGTAGGTGTGCGGTGAGGCCATAAAAAGTGTGTAAATATGTGGATACAGGGAAAGGTCACCACAAACTGGTTGTATTTAGGTGCAGCGTGGCAATATTTAAAATAGGTCATGCTTTAGCGTGTTGATGAAATTTTACAACCCAAACAGTGGCAATACGGGATTTATTCCATGGTTTTTACAACCCAAACAGTGGCAATATCCAGATACAGCCACGCTTTTTTATGGCATCATCGCTGTATGATCTTTTCTCGTCTCGAGAGTTGAATAGAACCATGGAATAAGTACGTTGGATAATCCCTCCAACCACATATTTATACCAAACCACATTTTCCCAACTTCATCTTGTTGGCAATTTAAGTCCTTGATAAACAAAATGTTGCATTATCATGGCACCGAGTCATACACATTCCCTTGATATGATCTGATTATGGGGACAATTTGGAAAAATGATACATGTGTCATGTGAGATGATGAAGTCATAATCATAATGATCCGAACCGATAAAGTAATCGATTGAGAAAAAATCAAAAATCAAATTATCCAGCCGAAATAATAAGGAGACAAGGAATGGGGGTGTCTCGTTCCACATGTACTTAAAATAGGAAACGGAAAAATCTATGCGGGCTAAAAATAAGTTTCATATGCAAGAGGTTGATAACCCAAACCGGGTTTGAAAATCTTAAAATGATTTCTTCTATACCCGGTTCAGGGCTCGAAATTCCCGGGGGCCATCGCCTCCCAGATTTTTCAAATGGCCCCCAAGTTTTTGAATGAGGCATTCGCATTCTACATTTAAAACGTATGCGCGGATTTATATATCATCAGATACTGCAATATTTTTTTCGGGATCTTACCCCGTGATATTTATATATTGTGTGATTAAATGAAATTGATATACAGTATAATGCATCGAATTTTTGACAATTTCATTTTGGTTTTGATTTTGATTCTTTGTACGATTTTCCAGGTGAGTCAGGCGCGGGCAAAACAGAAGCGTCCAAGATCATCATGAGATACATCGCGGCTGTGACGAATGTTGGAGGCCAACAGGAAGTAGAACGGTGAGTGTGTGGGCGATATTAGGGGTTTTATGTATATAGTTTCTTCCTAGTTATTTTATTTCATAGTTAGCTTCATAATAACTAAGTTTCTTACTCCTTTCTATGCCGGTGATGTTTGATTCCTTCCTCAATTACAATGTAGCCTACATGTCATTCCCATATATCGCACTCACAATTAATTGATTTCGCTGGAGTTATTTTTAAAGATTGGAGACTATTAAATGTGCTCAGTTGTAGTAAATTTGAACTGTCCTGTAGTAAAAGCCTAAATATGGTAAACGTTTTATTATGATCACATATAGTGAAACTTGTCTCCTTTCCTTTTCTCCTTTAAAACATCCTGGCTACCACTCACCTATAAGCAAATAAAACTCCTAAGTAGGCGATTACACTCACTCGATGTATAAAATTCTCATTTTGGTCCAACTACATGTAGCAGTGTCCATTTATAATCGTAGGGCTTATTCTTATCTAATCACTTTGTCGCACAATTGTTTTTTGAGGGTCTCATTGAGATATTTATGAGTTTATTAATGTAGTTAACTGCCTACAGTTATGATTTTTCGATATGTTTCACTTGTATATGATGTTGTTTAGATTGTTTGACATTTCAAGTAGCAGGTTTCTACTGTAGTTAAAAAAAAAGTGATTTTACAATTTGAAAAATATAAACGTTTTCGAATTAATGCAAATTCAGACATAACCCTTGACGTATATTTGTATGTGCTACGGCCCCAATAACTATAACATCTTCAATCAATTTACAATGATGTTCAAATTATCTCTATCTCTGTCTATACTGTTTTGAAATTATATCACATGTTTATGTAACCCATATTGCAGAGAATATGAAATTAGAATTTAATTTAGAAATAGTAAAAGTTTCTATCTGTCCGCCAAACGGACAACTGAAATCTTTTGTTGGTCTGCCAGAATGTTATCCGTCCCGTACCTGCGGACCGACGGTTTTCTTGTCACTGATAACCTATATAAATATATAATCTTATCCTGAAAATAAATTATCCATATCTCTACAGAGTGAAGAACATTCTGCTGCAGTCGAATTGCATCCTGGAGGCATTCGGAAACGCCAAGACCAATCGAAACGACAACTCGAGTCGCTTCGGCAAATACATGGACATCAACTTCGACTTCAAGGGAGATCCCGTCGGCGGGCACATCAACAACTATTTACTCGAAAAGGTATATGTTTGGGGAAGTTTGGAATGTCAAAGTTCGGTTTCTTTCGGAACAAACCGACCGAGTTCAATTATATTCGAAAAAAAAAAATGCTCGAAAATGTTAGTTCGAAATTCGTCAAAAGATGCGGTACCAGTTAGGCTTTAGAAACCCGCACTTTTATGGTTGGTAATCAAAAACTTAAAGCCCATTGCCTGTTATTTCCTGTCCCCAACATCAACAACTTTTACTCGAAAAGGTGTTTCTCTAAAAGGTTAGTGCAACCAATTAAGGATTGTCGGGATCCGTTCAAACATCGTAATAACTTTGGTAGTTTTCAAGCATGAATCGTTATTAAACTTAATACGATTGACAATTGCGTGGAGAAGAACACATTTTTTTTATGAAAAAACAACTATTACTAAAAAAATAACATTTCATAACCCCAAAATTAGTTGCTTGTTAACAAACATAAAACAAATTCTCTCAAACGTAAAATCGTTGAATGATCAGCCAATTTCACTGTTTTTAATCGACAGCTGTTTTGAACAATTAAGCATTAAAGTTATGGAAACAAGTAACATATACTATATTTTTGGAAAATCGGTCTTCTCATGATTGTGAAGTGATGGAAACTTAGATCGACTACACGCACTGATAAATCATAAAGCTCGATATTCAACAAATCCTTTAGATTTGATCCCAGATATTTGCAGTCAATTGAGATATTCAATCTATTATTACTAATCAACAATAGGTACAAAAAGCGCTATGGGGGTCGAACATATGAAACCCGCACGCAACGAGGAAACGAAATGTTTTTGTCAGGCATTTTGCTTTTACGATTTTAAGGCTGTTGGCAGTTAGATCGTGACGATTTGTTTATTTTGCGCATTCGTATATACCGGTTACATGTATATTCATAAACAGTATATTGGCATAAGTGACATCTCATCTCTCATCCCACTTAGTGCGGCGGCGTTTGACATCAGAAGTTAAAAATAGATCGGCATGTTTTCTAGCTGCAGGGATGGAAATCATGCTACCGGTTCATACTTATAAGCAGCATACAAGTACATATATATGCCTACACCTGTATACATATTTAGTTTGTTATTTATTTATTTTATGGTCAGAGATGCTATACCATCCGGATTTTATGAATGAAAATATATATTTTCTGTAGAACTTGTTACCGGTATTAAATTTTAGGTTCCGTTACCTAACATTCCGCTAAGATTCTGCATTTATATCTTAGGCGAACGTCTAATGACTACGGAGTTTGTTTGGCAATGGTTCGCTAAAACAATTTTTCTTGTGTAAAAAAAGCATGTCCGTATTAAAAATGCAATTCAGTTCTTTACTACTTCATACGCATTTGTGTATGTTTCATGTGCTGATAAACATCGATAACAGAGAAATATTAAGTTTTTTTTGTAACTTTTGTTTTTAAGTTAGAAGGAAATTTACATGTTGGCATAAACAACATACTGTTTTTGCCACAGAAAATGATTGCGAAATGTTTAAGTATAGCATCTCACATTTCATGCTGTGTGATTTGTATGATTGAAAGTTATACGCAGTAGATTTCTAGGGTATTTGTTAAAGGAAAAACTTGCTATATGTACATGTGTTGAGTTTGAATAAGTTAAGTTATAAATGTACCGGCACTTATATTTACAATATACTGGATTTTATACTTGTAATAACCTAGACATATTACAATTTGATATTTCAAAGGTTAATTCATTGAAAATCAATTCAAAATGTATGTTTTAATATAAAGACATGGCATGTATACAAACCCTCGACTTCCTTTCCAAACCAAACCTAAACGAATCAAATATTGAATGAAACAACTTTTTCCTGTATGTTATTTTAACGCAATACAATGTCGGCTGTTAAAATTCAACAACTCTTTTCGATGACTTTTCACAAAGGATTCGTTACACGGTTGAGGGAGCGACAACTTCGTGTATTAAAAATAGAATTCAATGATGTGAGGGTAATTAAAAATCTGTCGACGGCGGGGGAATCTATGGAAAGAACAGTGTATATTCTCTTTAATAAGGGTCTAATTCGAATGTAGGTCGATGAACAAGATGTATATTTTTATATTAATTATTGCGTGAGGGCAGCATGCCATGAAACTGTATTTAAATTAGGTTAATCCAAATACGACATGACTTTTAGCTTTAGTTTTCCTGGTCGTTGTTTTAAGCAAAATGGGAAAAAGAATATAATGAACATAAATCTGTTAGTTACTGGTACCTGAGTCGATATTAGAATGCCCGCTTACCAAACCCCAAAAAAACAACTATTGTTTATATTTCTCTTCTTTTTTTGTAGTCACGTGTTGTACACCAGCAGGCTGGCGAACGAAATTTTCACGCATTTTACCAAGTAAGTCAATGCGTATTTTAATTTTCACATAAATTATCGATGTTTTCTGCAGTTAAAACTGTTCACTACTTGGACCAGATCTTACGAAATTGAAACCATCAAATAATGGGTCAATTTGCTTTATCTTATTTGTTTGCCTCATTTGCTTTAAATTGATAGTGGTCTGTTTTATAAGCGCAATATGAATAGTAGATACAACAATATTTATAACTGCGCAAACAATAACAAATTATCAATCCTGACCGCGCAATGAGGTTCTTCCGTCAATTATTATTGCCTTTTTTGTTACCGTAAAAAGCATGCCAGAGTTCAATAATAATATTTGATCATTATTTTTCAGTTATTATTCGGTTGTCCCGACTCCAAAGTGGCTGAGTACCGTCTCGTCAAAGACCCGATGATCTGGCATTACTTGAACCAAGGCGGTGATGCAAAGGTGCGTATGAATGACGTAAACAAATAATGAGCACATAATTTGATGACGTCAGAGAATTATGTGTAAATAAACCAAATTGATGAGAAAAACGTCATCACTTAGTGTGTAGATACATATGTAAGTGTGTTGAAGTGCGAACATTTTTATTAGTAAATAGCAATGAAATATATTATTAGAAAATGTCGAAATTGTTTGTCGTGGCATACTTTACAGCAGGTGAATTTATATTCAAATGTTGTATTAGAAAGTATGCTATATTTTAGGGAACGACGACAGAAGTCATTGCAAAGATTATTGGTTAATTTAAAATGCATTAATTAATTGTACATATGTATGATTATATGTTCAATATCCTATATAAAACAATAAGCATGAAGTATGAATCATAAGTATTTGAATGCTGCATACGATTTTGATTTGAATGATTATTTTTAAAGTAGACCATTTTCCCCTTTAAATCGTAATATAGAACCACTTGTAAAAGATGAATGAAGTTCAATTATTTGTGAAGAAATTATATTTTTCTTTGATTGTTATAGCAACTGTGGCAATATTTGAATTTAGATTGTGTATGAGAAATGTGATCATCCGAAATATTTGCTCGTTTTCTTGTTCTCATGTTTTGCATATACATCATTCTATTATTATTCTTTATTCCTCATAATATACATATTCTGAATTTGATTACTTTTCAGGCCCAAAAGGTGACGACTTTTATCATTTTTGTGTTGTGTTCCTTTGCTCTTATGTTCATGTTTCTGTTAGTTTGCTATTTATTATTATTTTATTGCATTTCGTTAGTTCCTATGTCACGAGTGACTTTGCTTTTATTCTTTCTTAGCTTGAACTGTACATTTGTTAGTAATGAGTAAGTTAGGTAAAAAAAGGCCAAATATGAAGAAATTTGTCAAATACGAATCAGAAGTATTATCTGCTTTGGGAAAATTTTAGTTTCATTTTGCAATATTCTTATTTTTCAAAGTAAAGATTATCGTTTTTTTTTTCAAAAATATATGTAGGAAAGACCTTTATTTAGAAAACGTCATTATCGTTTCGTTTACACTGCTTTGGTTATCTATTTTTGCTTGGAAGACCTTCTTTTCATTTTTCGTGGTGTAAATGGTTGTATACAAGTTTCTTGAGCATATGTTATCTTGGCGTGCATGATATGGTTCTATAACTTATAAGTTACCAGCTTCTTTCTCTATTTTTATTCGCGCAACTATAAAAAAAACATATTCATATATATTGTTACGAAACAAACTATTTGAACAGGATTGGATATCATTAAAACGCAACTAGTCCTTAATATGTTTGCACCATTTAGTTCAAATTCAGCAAAATCAATAGGCGCCTTTAGTTTCATTTTTACTTTTTCGTTCAAAATTTGGTTATCTATTTTTGCTTGGAAGACCTTCTTTTCATTTTTCGTGGTGTAAATGGTTGTATACAAGTTTCTTGAGCATATGTTATCTTGGCGTGCATGATATGGTTCTATAACTTATAAGTTACCAGCTTCTTTCTCTATTTTTATTCGCGCAACTATAAAAAAAACATATTCATATATATTGTTACGAAACAAACTATTTGAACAGGATTGGATATCATTAAAACGCAACTAGTCCTTAATATGTTTGCACCATTTAGTTCAAATTCAGCAAAATCAATAGGCGCCTTTAGTTTCATTTTTACTTTTTCGTTCAAAATAAGACGAATTTCCATTCCTGTTCTTAGTTCATTTCTATTCATTATTGACTATACGTATATGTGTCATTGAATGTAAGATATTATACTTATGAATGTAACCCAACATACCTATCTATGTGTACCCTTATTAAAAAGCAATATAAGTCATTTAATTGTATTCATGTATCCCTACCCTAAAATCAAGCCAGTATTCTAATGATATTGTATCCCTTAAGCATTGACTATAAGAATCGACAATGCATTTAAAAAAACATGGCCCAGTTTTTTCATCAAATTTACATATTTAATTATGACTATGACTATGACTATGTAAATTTATATGAAATCATGTTTTTGAAAAGAATTTATTAATCCATTGTATCAAGAATAAACGTTTTGTGCTAAGTTTAAGTAAATGTTCTACCGAAAGATTTATGTTTATGACTGTTCGCGTATTCCGATCGAGTTATATATTCATCTTATCTAAAATTAAGATATATAAATTGAATCCAAATTATGATATGATACTCCATCTTTTAAGGATCCCTTGTAAGTTGTATACAGTTCATATCATCTAAGCGATTTGAAATGATAAATATATATGGTACATGTAGTTCAAATTTACATTTATGACTTAGATTATTAAAAACACCAACCATAGTTTTTGTACCATTCTGCAGTGATCAAGTGAAACGTTCGCCGCAATAAACCAGTGCCTTAACTTAAAAAAGAAATATTTGTATAATTTCAGCCACAACGGCAGTCGCAACAGTATAGCTGGCTAATGCCTCAATCGGAACTACAGGAAAGATTCGCCAGTTGGTGTGATTATAATGTTGTTTGATTGTTGATGTTCATACTTATTCAAAAATAAACGTGGATCTATTGAGAGATCGGGAGTACTCGCTTGGAAGAACAAAAGTAGAAAAAAAAACTATAATGATACGCGCGAAACCGATCACGTGTCTTTATCTTAAACCACGTGACTGAAGCGCCATCTTTGATTCTTATTTATTTATTCAATTTATAAAGTTGAGTGGGTTTAATTTCAGAAATATGAATAACGCCCTGAGTCTCTCAAATTGATCCTCGTCATAATAAACATAACATTTTGAAAGACACGCTCAAAACGTGCCATAGAATATTACGTGACCGAATTTGGCTGATCTTTGGCTTCATCAAAAAGTATGAACTTGTTTATTTTAAAACACATTATGGTATTGAGCTTGTTTACTTGTTCAAAATAATTTGATTTGATTTTAAGAGTTATTATTTTGTGTTGATGTTGACATTTTAAAACACTTTATACCAAAGGTGATTGCTGTTAAAAGCCAAGCATGCTTGTATTTTGAAGTTCGGCACTTTTGAATACTAACTTTCTTTTTTCAGTTCTTTGGGTTAACCGGACTTTGCCTGCAGTTAGCTATGTCTGATAAAGCTTGTTCACTTACTAAATTGTTGAGATATTTTGTGAATTCTTGGACTCAAACTGACATACCGTTTTGCTGTTTCCTGTGTCTTATGCTATGTATCTTGGAAAACCAATTTAACTGTAAAAAAAAAGAAATAATAAGAATGCCCGACGATTTTTCCACCATTATTTTCGGAATCGATGTTATTATGATTTCGTAAATAAATTCCACATTAAAACAAAGTCACATTTCCAGGATTCATGCATTGCATTTGTTTGGCTGCGACCTAGAACCACATCCCCTCTCTGACTCATTCCCTAACTTTCATCCAAAAAAATATATAGATATCATATATGTGTGCCCCGGTAGCTAAATTCAGTGCGATATCTGTATCCATGTACCCATATAAATATTCATATATTTATTGCATGTAGATCTCCACCGAAAGCCGTCGTTCCACGTGGCTCCTAAATGAGGACACGCATCAAATGACCTTCACGGTACTCTTTCCCGCCAAAATATTATGCGCATATCCCTTTTTGCGCAAAACGTATGCGCATAGCCCTTTTTGCGCAATAGCGTGTTGCTTATGATAACTTTCGGCTATATCTGGTTTTAGTCCCCAGGTAATCATATAGGTTCTCATATTATAATGAATATTCATCAATATATAGTAAAATATACGTTTTAAAGGTAGGGGACTTAAAACTGGATATAGCCATAATTTCTTACTTCTTAAATCGTGTCATAACTATGGCTCTTTCAGATATGTCGCTTGTAACAAATTCAATGTTTCCATCAATAACTTTTCTTTGGGTGTATGGCGAATTTTAACATTAATGTTGCTTACGCTTACAATAACTACCAATAACTTTCAGGTGCTATAACGATTCAATGCCGCATTACTTAATAGCCACTTTTAACAGGAGCATGTCTAATTTATTACTTGTATGTAACCAAACTTTTTCCAATTTTCGCATATTTCGGGACGGTAGTTTGAATATAACATTTCTGCAAACCATAACCTCTGCTTTCCCCTTTAGCATTTTTGAAAGGCTCTAGTTGGTGCAAGAACACAGCTTGGTGAATAGTTAACGCATTTTTCTGACAACAGGTAACAAATCGATTCAACATTCTATGGATGTTTTTAACTCCTCGTGTTTGGTGAAGATGCATGGATATTGTTCTAGATTCTACTGTCGATTTATAGCGCCGCAGTTTAATAACCATTTATTATATTTCGTGTTTTTATTATCTCTCTCAAAAGGCATGCATATCTTTGTATTTACTAAAATATGGGTTCTCTCCTTCCAAGTATTGCCGTGGCATGTAGGGGATATGGGACATTCAAAATCTTCGTGTGTTCTATAGTGAAGAAAAAACTGTACTTGAGTTCCTGTGTACTTTTCTAGAGTACTTAAGTACCCGAGTATAATATTTGAAAAGTGTACTTGAGGACCGGTCTGTCTTGATTATAGTGTCTTTGGTACTTTGTTTAACTCAAACATAAAGGTTCATATAGACATAAAACAACCTCAAGCTTTATTTTGACCATGCGTTAAAAAGTCAAATATATAAAAGAAACCTTATAGATAGTAGATACTGTGCACATACTTAAAAGCTTAAGTGCATATTTATACTTTCATACATGGTCTATTAAAGCGGCATGTTAAAACTTTTTTAGTGGAATAGATGTGTCCAAAAACACACTTCGTGTGCTGCTCAAATATAATTACTGCCAGTTTTATAGTTTAGTGCTCATCTTAACTCATCAACGAACAAAACAAGGCCCTTTAACCCTTTACCATTTAACACTTTTATTTTCAACAGGAGCCGGTTTCACAGAAGTCACGTGATAATAATCCAGTAGCTGTTCTTTATAATATTAGATTGTTCTAGAACCTTAGAATGTGTTCTAGATGTCTAGAAATATCTATATGTACTAACTTCGTCTAACATCCGATTTAATGTTGCAGTCTAATCTATGCACCACCATATTACTTTATTTTTATAGTAACACAACCTTCCAATACACGTAGAAATTTTAAAGAGTACCTTCGCTATACTCAAAGTAAAATTTATGTAAAATATCTGAAGAGGATTGACTTTCAAATGTTTTATTCAATTTTTAGATTAATTGCGTGATGAGTAGGCAGTACTCCATTTTTTGTCAAACTTTAAGTAAGCTGAGGTACTCTTTTTTAGCAATTTAACCGAAGGGATTAACACATCTGTTGTATTTTCAGTGACTTACTCTTTAACATGTAAATACGGTAATATTTTAGAACTAGATGTGCATATAGTATGATGTTTTCTTAACAATATTTCGGTTTAGAGTGATACAAAGTTATTTTTGCCCAGTTAATATGTTAGTATTTATAAACATCCATTGTTCAATTGTATCCGATGTTAAAATCATTCCATTATTTACCCGTTCATGTGTTCTTAGCTAAAAGGAATTGCGCTTATTAAGTATAAGGTAACCACCTAAAATGCACACACATTTGTAAAGAATTGTTTGAGACTTTTAAATATTGCTTCTGTTTATAGCATTTGTTTGTTAAAAAAACTTAAGTCTTCAAGTAGAAGCTCACATGCAAAACACCTTGAAATAAAACAAAAAATTGTCGCTCATTGACTTGTTAGTATATTTTTAAAAAATGGAACCAATTATTTGAAGAATTGGGGATATCAATATAGAAAACTATTACATTGGACGTCTATAGCTAAGCCTCAGCTTAGAACAAAACGTCCTCAACACGCATTGCACTCAGCGTATATCGTTGCATCAATGTATTGACTGAGCAAAACGTCGTAAATGCTTTGGGCACTCTTCACATATCGTTTAATGCCTTTTTCTGACCCCAATGATTAAGTGACCTCTCACCATAAAACACCTGTTAACGTCGTTATAAGCGCCATTTTTTATGTGTTATACACATGACGTTTGTAGTACAAAACTAATGGGTCTTGTCACGTTTTACGAGTGGGGGTATACAGGTGTATTAGCAAATATGCGAACGTGCCGAAGGAGGGGGTGGGGGGGGGAGGGTAGGAAGTTCATTGTATATTATATACTGTTAGGGTTTATGTATATTTTGACATTGTTTTTTATATTAACATTGACTTCTTGTATTTAAGGCATATTTTTTCTTGAGATTACTTAAAAACACAAGATATATTGTTTGTTTAAAGCCGCCTTTAAAAACGGCTTTATCAAGATAGTATTCAAGTAATGAATCTAATTTTGTCAGTATACTTATGCATGTAATATGTAAATTCGCGTATTTATTCTTTAATTTTATCAAATTATTAAATCAATAATGTGTCTTGGAATTCTACTGATAAATCAATAAAGACCTATATTTGTTTCAATTGTAATCTCAGACAGCAACCCAAGTGAGCTGCGTCCAGTTTCACAGCAATATCTAAAATCAATTAAAATTCGCTTCAATACCTTTTCGCATACTATAAACAAGTTAATGATCACGTTGAGGTCTTTTGCATACATTTTGAAAACAAAATTAACATAAGTATAATTCCAAGACCAAACATGTTGTTTGATTAATCGAAAAAAAAAAAATAAACACCATATGCAACATTATGTTAAGTAACTCAACGTATGCGTATCTAAATAAATTACTTTGTTATAATAATCAATTATTTTTTTATTCCATGTACAGGTTGCCTCCATAAACGACAAGCAAGACTACAGAACTGTGAACGAAGCTATGAAAGCAATTGGCTTCAAACGAGAACACATTGATACGTTGTGGAAGATGATCGCGGGTG
>LQRL01042963.1:0-22994 GCA_001703475.1 Hydroides elegans
AAACGTTGACGGTAGCCCGCGATGCAACTGTTTAGATGGATATTTTGGTTCATTCTGCGAATTAGGTAGACTTAGAACCATGTAGCCAATAGCATTGCATATACACTATATTATAGTTGGGACTCCGAAAAAATATGTTTCTGATCATATTGCACTACATATGATATTACCTTAATAGAGATATGTATAACATATCAACCAAATAGTTCAATTACTAATTGCTGCGATTGTTTTCCCTTTCTTAACGTAACATTTTTCAGTTGACTGTATTACGAACGAAATGTTATATACGGGCATGGCAAACATAAACAGTTATGGTGCTACGTGCTTAAACTGGGAATCTGTATATATTTGGTCATCAAGTTTACATGACTCGCCGCTACTCGAGCTAGTACCGGATTCCTCTTGGGAAGAGCTTGGAAATAAATGCAGGTGAGATTACAATTTTTAACGCTTTGGAATTGTGATGAAAAGGATATAGTTGCAAGTTAATACCAAATCAACCTATATATAAAGTATGTGTTTGTGCTTTTTTCGTTTATTCATGACAGCTTTTCATTTTTCTATTGTATTTAGATAAATATAAATTGAAATGAGTAGTTGGTTCGAATAATGCTAAAATGATATTAAAGACATAATTCAATACATCTAATGCCTAAGATATACACCTATTTACACCTATGTCATTCAGCTGTCTTTGGTTCATTTAAAAACATTGTTTATAATAAAAAAATACCAAAATTTAGGGAATTTTATCTATACGTTAAGTGTATCCTATTTATGATACTAAAGTTACATACCAAATTTTACATTTATTCATTTTACTACTTTATGTAGATTCCTGGAAGACAATCCGTCGCCTGGGTGTTTAACATTTGATAATACCGGAATAGAGTTAGCCATAACAATGACTTTCTGTAGCATTCCCTCGTGTAAGATTAGCAGTCTGATCCTTTGAATGTATAATCATGAATATTGATTTGATGATATTTATATACATATATAAACAAAATAATTGAGATGGATATAGTTTAAACATAATCTCCTTTCAGTTTAATAATCAAGTTTTTGTTTCATGACATGCAGCACTATTAAAACAATATGTCTGATAGAGTTGTTGCATATAGCCAAATTCATATACATTTATTTTAAATTTATACTTTATTAGGTGCCAATATTGATTTATCCAGCTGTAAAGATGAGCTTGGTCAATATAGTGGTAACATGACATCAAGCACTGGACAATGTGTTGATTGGTTAGATCTATATCAGAGAAATCATGATAATCCTATATTAACTGATATACTTAATTTAGACAATTTTCCAGATGAATCGTTCGCAACCGCGGGCAACAAATGCAGGTAATGTGCTTGTATATCATATAACAAGCGCCTGAACTACATAATTAAAAAAAACATTAAAAGTAAGCATACGATGAAAATATAATAAAACAGCTTATTTTATGTTTTGGCTGATCGAGTTATGAATAGCAAAATGGATAAATCTACGTTTACACCATTTCTGGTTAACAACTTTTGTTTTGCTGACTGACGAGGCTGTATAGATTTGTATCAAATGAAACTGTATTTTAATGATAATTGCAAATAATTAAGGTAAATGCCAAATTAAAACGCATCAAACATGCTCTAACAGGTTTCTCTGTTTTATTACAAACGATTAAAACCAAGATGGTGTTTATTATAAAATCTGTACTTTTATGTATTCAAAAGGAATCCCTTTAAAGCAGAAGCTGGGCCATTTTGTATTTCACATGATTTGATGATCCAAATTTGTGATGATTCGATTTTAAAATGTGAAGGTAAAACCGTTTTATTCTTAGCACTTAAAGTTAAAATAGTGCTTAAGCATATAAGCCATACAGATGAGCTAACCAGCCGGGCACACAAGTTGTCCTTTCAATTTGTCAAACAGTCTCATCATATTAATTTTGTTGTCATTATTCTAAAAGACATACAATTTTATTTTGACACTTAAATATAGTTAAGTTTATAAGTTATAAAATGTTTTTGAGCAACAACAAAATGTCGCTGCAAAATAAAGCGTATCTTTTTTAAAACCATAAAACAATGGAATAGTTAATGCTAAGACAACTTTCTAATATTTTTGTAAAAAAACCTCAAATATATGATGATTTACTTTTGTTGTCAAAATCCTTAAATATGTGTGACATTTAAGATACAATTATTGATTTATAAAACATATATAATGCATGTCAATTTCTATATATTTCTATATCTATATATAGTTCTATATATTTGTTTTCTTACTATTGTGTTCTTACTATGTAAAAATAATGATTCATAGATCCGTGCGTACCGAATCCCTGTGAAAATGATGCTACATGTATAACTGATTGGAAAAATGTTCGTTCATCCTGCATATGCTCAAATGGATATTCCGGGAGATATTGTGAAATAGGTAGGTCTGATCTAAAAAACCATTTTTGGACATCAGCCGGTTTTTATTTTTATGAATATTTAAATCATAATCATAACGATAATGCACATTAATTAGGCTTCTATCAATTTTTATCAAATTGAGTGTTACACACATTTATTGCATGGTTGAAGCATTTTACAGGGCATAACCACCCGGTCATTATCTTTTGTGATAATGCCCGGGTGCGTAGTAATTGTATAATTTTGTTAAAAAAATAAAGATGGCTATTTCATTTCAATAAAATAAAATTGCCCCAGTCAGGAATTGAACCCCAACCGCCCAGCTGCCCCTTCTGCGCCTGTTGCATATGGGCACATTCTCTACTCTATTAGCATATTCACGAGTACGTTATGACAACTGTCTTGGTTGTAGGACACACACGCTCGGCCACTCAGTACTCGGTGAACTTGACCTAGTATTGTAATTGTGACGTCAAAATTCAAATTCTACATAATGAAATTTTGTTTACTGCAGTTACTGAAAAGAATGTGACAGGATAACACACATGTTTATGAAAATAGAATAAACAAGTTTATATATTTGTATTTTAACGTATAAAGTTAATAAACCGAACGCTAATAAGTATATGCATAAGTATATGTATGTTCTTAGCCTGGAATTAGAACAGCATTTGAAAAGGGACTGAAATATGCTTGATATTTAACATAAAAGGAATAAAACTTAAGGATGTTGATCAAATATAAGCATCGAAATGATGTGTGAAAAATTAAGTTAATATTGATGAAGCATGAATGGATAGAATCGACGAAACGTTAAGTTTAAAGCAGATGTATGGAGTGATTAACGACAATTTTCTTGCAAAGCATGGTTTTGATTTGTTTGCGCATTCAAAATCACTTGCTGCATCGTTTCGCAACGAATTAACGCTTACAATAAACGCAAATTTGTTTTATCAAAACATTAAACGATTATTCAACTACAAATGTTGCAACAAGCTCAAAATAACAATAAGATGAATATTTCAATATCAATAAAATTTCAATCTAGATGATGCCAAGACAATATTAAATCGTACTCACATAATTAATAATTTATAACCAGTTTAAATCACGCTCAAGAGGCTAGAAATGTATCACCTGTTAGATAAGTTGTCTCATTACTTTATTTATTTACCTATTGATTTCAAGGGGATTGCCGGAGAGTTGATGTTCCTTACCAAGGAGATCATTCTGTTGATGAACATAGCAAGCCATGTCGCCGTTGGGAATTGTATGCACCTCTATTGGGTTATGATCTGGCGGAGTTTCCGGATTCTAGTTGGGAAACATTGTCTAATAAATGCAGGTCACAATAATTGTGAATTGACATTAAAATAAAACATTTTTTGATATGCATAAAGAATATGTTTACATGTTTAAGAATACATTTACAAGTATGTTTAAATGTCCAGATACTTATATAATGTACTTTGATATAGTTTGGTACACTTTTTCAAAACGTAAATGCAGTGCATGTAAAAACAAGTCGATGCTTTACAGGGACCCGTTTCTTACCGGACTCAGCTGTGTTACAATAGACATCAGCAATACGATTGACGTATCACTGAGCGCTTGTCAAGTACCAATATGCCAAGGTTTATTGAACTTTAACATATATTCATTAAACAAAATAAATTTAAATTTAGTATGAAACTTGTTATGTATTTGTTACATTTGCTTAATGTACTAATGCACTTGAACAAATAGTCATAATTCTGAATCAATGCTTTAACGCAATCATAAACAATATTTGATAAATTGATTGAAGATGTTATTTATAATTATATTTTTCAGACACAAATATATATGCGGGTAAGTCGTATAAATCTCTTTAAAATTGTATTATATCTCGCATAAAACATTAAGTTCATTATAAATTGTAGTGATTAATAAACATAAAGTTGTGTTTTAAAGTATCACGTGCCGTTTAACTTTTATATATACTTTGCACTTACATTTGCCAGTACCCATAACAAATATTTTATTGTATTTCAGGATTACTATGATCACCATGACATTTGGGAGGGTTATAATTTTTAATTTTTAAGCACTTCAAAGAGCATATTAATTTTACATATCAATTCAATATGAAACAAGAACGTATCAGCACCTTACAAATGCAAACACAATAAACTATTTATGACATGTTATAACTTGCACCTTATATTGTGATATTGTCTATATGTAGCATCTGCAGACAATTTTTCAGTACAAACTTATCCTGTCCTCAGAGGTTGTGTATTTTCTAAAGGGATTAAGC
The DNA here is from genome assembly GCA_001703475.1 of Hydroides elegans. NCBI lineage: Eukaryota > Metazoa > Annelida > Polychaeta > Sabellida > Serpulidae > Hydroides > Hydroides elegans. Next base: position 4,720 of record LQRL01042963.1, read on the forward strand.
ATTGTCAATAAGCAATTGTATTTAGAAATCAATACAGATAAAACAGTTGCAGACATGATAAACAATAGTTTGCATGAACGATTTATGATTTAGCTATACTCTTAATTGAATCCTGCGTATGTTGCCTATCGAATGTCGAATCATCGTGCAATTATCAAGAGCATAACCATATTTTTTATCGTTTGCAACGAATAAATCTATATATTCTAATTTTTCATCAAGGTATACCTTGTTGGTTATCAACATTTCTATTTTTTTAGATAGAACTTGTTTTCTGCCAGAGAGAGCCTATTTAGGAAACACCACAGAGCCAGGATGTCTCAATTGGGAAGAACTTTACGGATTGATGGAAACTCCACTGTACTCATTCAGTTATGAAACGTGGGAAGAAGCTGGAAACAAATGCCGGTAATCTTGTTGAAATTGTCACTTTTCAATATCGATATGCATCACACATGTTTATATTATGTTCAAAAGCCAATTCATAAAAAAGTTGAAAATTAATAACGACAAGGAGTAGATATTTAAATCTGTTGTTTCCTCTAAGTATAACTTAGTTTTCTGTAAAAAGGATAAATAGACTGATTCGACTATTCCATGTTTTAGAAATCCAGATTTTGACTTTCGTCCTTGGTGCATGGTTCTAGATGGAAACAACGGTGTAACAAAGCATATTTGTAGCATTCCCCAATGCGAAGGTTTTCAATCAATTGATTATAATCATATTCTGAACCTTGTTGATTATTTTGTTAGATTTGCATAACGTTTCATTTTAAACTTTGATTTTCATTTAGCAGAGCTGATTCAATCTCATTTTATATCTTATTTGCTTGTATTTAATCCATATAGAGACTGTTGCGTAAATGACAATGAAGCCTAGCAATGAAACTAATAGAATCATTGTTAAAAAGCAGCACTTGTCGTGACTTTATGTTTAACAGATGGCGATTACTGCAGACCGAACCCGTGTTTGCATGGTAGTAGTTGCTACAATGGAGACGATACATATGTGTGCGTCTGTGATAATGGTTATCATGGAGTAATATGCGAATCAAGTACGAAAATTACAGGATGATTAAAAAATGACGCATTGATATTGAAATATATAGATAAATAGTAAATATTCAATTCGATTCAAACTAGTTAATATTCAATTCAATAAACTAATAGCACTTTTTCAATTTATGGCGAAAAGCAAATCAAATATTTACATTTAAGTAAGATAGCTAGATAATTTATATTGTATAGTTGAATATGTTATACTGATGCTATAAAATTCAAACATCAATCATTAATGTATTATAGATGAATGTCAAGATGGTGTGGAATACACTGGTAATTTATCTATAAGTATGTATGGTGAGCCATGCGTCCCTTGGACTGTCTTGGAAACCTATAGACGTGATATTCTAGAATATGGTGACGATGCCTTTCATCCCGATTTTTTCAGCACTCCAGATTTGGGTAACAATTGCAGGTAAAACGGCGAACTTTTAAATGCTATTTATGTATGTCGACATAGTCGCATGTTATGTAATATATAATTGCATATCTAAATGGACATATTAAACAATGTGTTTTCTCAAAATCATTGAACTATTAAATAACATCTTAATTGCGATATATGCACTTTTGTTCAAATTAATGCATTAACATCTGATGTAAGTAAAATGTATGTGTATTCTTTATATAGTGTCTTGATCCTCAAATCATATGTATGTGTTAATAAGAGGTAATCGTTTCATTTCTTTTAACGAGAACATACAATGTGTTTTTCGTTATTTGTTTTAGAAACTACATACCCGCCGAAGTAAGCTCGGCTCAACCTCAGTGTTTAGTCGTTGAGCCCCGCGATGCTTTAATAAGCTTGCGGGCATGCAATATTCCATTTTGCGAAGGTAAAGCACGAATTTTAATTACATTTCAATAAATACATATTCTAAAAAACAATTTCCAAATTGTTAATCATTACACCGGATAATCTGCTATCACAACTTACAAAACTCATATTATGTATTGATAGAATAAAGCTTGATAAAGCTACTGAATATAGATTTATCTATTAATATTCCATAAGATCACATTTTCCAAGTACTAAATTTGCAGGAGTGGATCCCGAATGCAGACGGTTAAATCATTATCAAGGTTATTGGTACAGGGGAAACATTAGTGTCGATTTGATTGGGCGACAATGTTTAAATTGGACTGATGTATTTGAAATTGCACCGGAAGGATCATACTTGCATCACTTCAACAACGTAGATTTATTTTATGAAGAAACGTGGGAGGATGTTGCCAATCACTGCAGGTCTATCTTGTAGCGATTGAAATCATCAATATTCATCAACAGTAAACATTAAAATGAATACAGTCCGATTTTTAAATTATTATCAGAATAACGTTATAATTCATAACCTTGACGACGATTTGTGATCATCATTTATTTTGTAGAAACCCTGATGGATCACATTATATGTGGTGCATTGTAATGGGAGAAGACGGTCTGGAAAGAAACAACTGCAAAGCTCCCTACTGTGGCTCTAGTATAACCATACTGTTATTCACTTACTATTATTCACAAAAAGCATTATTTGATATTTCAATTTGACGATAAAAAAGTTACATGATTTTGTTTTGTTGGATTAATAGTATATGAATATAAATTGATAAGTAGCGGTTCATTCTGATATGAATTTGATTCAGTTTTATTCGTAATATGTATTAAACAAGCATTTAATTTCAAATAATTTTCTGTTTCAGGCACAAATTTTGATCATTGTGAATTAAATCAATGTCAAAATGGAGGGACATGTTATGATAATGGCTTTTATAGTTATTTCTGTCGATGTACAGAAGGATTTCATGGTGGTTTTTGTGAATCATGTAAGAATGTATCGATACAAGTTAACAAGAAACACTTTTACCAGATTCATATTTAAATATTTTGATATGCATGTTCAAAAATATCAATCGTTATATTGTGTGTAAAAAAAATTATAGACTGCGTTCCCGTGTCATTACACAAACATTGTTTTCAATCAATCATGAAAAGTTCCCATTGAGGCTTATTGCTTAGATAAATATAATATCAAAGGTTGTTCTGAGCAAACACATTATAAGTTTTATTTCAACAAATACATAGTTCCAATTTTATTATCAATGCCTAGAATGTTTTTCGAAATATATAGCGTTTTACTTGTTTTCTTCTCAATATGTTAGATGGTTGTCGACAAGGTGTTCACTATGATGGAGATATCGCCTTTTCCCGATCCGGGAAACACTGCATTAATTGGCAAGCACTACAATTGGAGGTATTCAGTATTGAAATGTTCCCTGACGCTTCCTGGGATGATCTAAGAAATAAATGCAGGTAAAGCATATATCATATACATTTACTCTGATATTAAAAGATTGGGAATGATTAGTATTGAGAAAGATGAAGATAAGAATACTTCAACAAATGGCTTTTCTGGTACACCTAGAATAATTTATGTGTTCCTCGTGAACTGATATCAATATTCTGGATTATAAATGTAAGTGTTTAAGAAAACAAAATCATACTATAGTTTGATTGTGTAGAGTGTTTAATCATTTTTTATAGCTTGTGATTTATAATGGTAACCCTTTATGAACAATTCAAGTAATTTTTATTTTAACTAATCACCTATCCGGTTTATTGATTTGTATTGTTGTTGTCATTTCTTAAACAGAAATCCTGATGATGATCCAGACGGACCTTGGTGCACCGTCTACAGAGCAGAAGAGTATCATAAAGAATACTGTCACATCAACCTGTGCTAAAGTATAACAAATGACGGCACCATTAATTTTGTAGATTATTGCAATTGAATATAATGCCTAACCTTATATATTAGATATGTTGGTTAAATATCGATGAGCCATCACTCTCACCACAATCTAGTTCGTTTTTTTTCTGTAAATAACTATTATTGTATATCAACAAATATTACCGTTTGTTGTGTGGGTATCTTTATTTATATTTATATTTATCTTTTTTTTTCATTCTTTGTTCTTTGTTGTGTTAGAATACGTTGTCTATTTTATGATTCAATGCATATGCACAATGTGATTTTATGATATTTCCCTCAGTTTGTTTATATAGTTGTCTTATTCCTTATGATTCGAATTACTGTTAAATTTAACAATCGATAAGACACGTCGCAGTTTCACTTGGATTTAAGGGAATTATTTAAGTAATATATAAAAAAAATGGTGAAAGTAAATGTTGAGTGATACATATAAAAAATGGTTGGATGATAGTGTAAATATACAAATCCTGCTTATGAAATTATCTAAATAAACAGCTTACCCTTATATAAACATTGGATTTAATGCCTTACATTCGATAAGAAGAGGGGTTTCAGGTCGCTACATGACACTCATGTGTGAATCAGTGATACACAAATGCTGGAATAGGTCAAACAAGTGCTGACAACAAAAATACATGAATTTACTCGGGATACAGGAGGCGCACTCCATAATATTATTTAACAGTTGGTCTTTTCTATTGGCCATTTATTTTTGCCCCTTTTTACATGTGTACTTACAAATCTTATATTGGTATTTAAGTGTTAAAAGTTAGTTTTTATCAAATATTATATGGCAATAAATGATTTTATTCTTTGATTATTTACTTTTATTTTAAGGCAAAATCGCTCACAAATCATTATTGATTGATATCCATATGTTCTCCTAATATAGTCATACCCGACGCAAAAAGAACATTATCACATAATCAACGTTAATGGGAATTTTGTAGTTGCATTCATTCAAATGTATAAATGCTACTTACTAAGCGGAAATAGTTGTGTCACGAATGCACTATTTCATTAAGATGTGCTATTACTGATGGGTACCATCAGCAAAATCTTAGGTCGGAATTACATTTGTTATTAAAAAATACACACATGTTTTTGCTAAAATCAAGTTATTCTCAGCCCTAGAAATTTTATATCTTATAATGTTAAACGCAATTTTAAGAGAAAGTTGATGAATTTAGTAAATGCAAATCATTATCTAGTCGGATGAAAGTGGAACTTTTGTTTTCGCTCATAGCTATACAAGCGCATGAAAAAAGATGCGTAGCATTATTCCTATGATTTTTGTAATTTTTAGTGCCATTATCTTATTAGGTTATGGCTCTGTAATATCTACTATCGCTGTAATTTGGAAACTGCAAAAAAAACATAGATTACGGCCTTGCCTTTTAAAACCTCTTCCTATGCATATTTTGTTATTATTGGACAGTTCTTTAATCTCTCGGATACACCACTTTTCGTTGGAATATATATATTGTTTATCACAATAACAGTACGTAGCTCAATGGGCTGACATGGTTAACATAGCAAGTATATTTGTAATAGCATTGGAGCAATTCATAATTATTCGCGTCTACATGGCACCAGGTCCATCTCTGGTTTGACAAAAGGGCACAACGACTGATGCCTGTACCATGGCTAATTTGCTCTGCTGCTTTCACTGTTGATAAATTTGTCGATATGCATGCTAGATCAGTAAGGAAGAAAAATACATGGTCGATTTCCGACGAAACAAGACATAATTGTTTAAGCTACAATGATTCCAATCAGTAACTATTCGAGTATGAAGACAGAGAAAGAAGGGTTTTGTTTCATCGCATATACGTATAATTGGAATGACTTCGTTGTCAAAACTCGGGCATAGGATGATAATGATAAAGATTCATTGGCATACTTTTCCTGTAGTTATAAGATAATTGTTAGACTTATAAATAACTTCGAAGCGATTTAATCGTTTGATGAAACCACGTGTCGTAAAAATTTGTATCTAGGGTTTTATTTATTGATAATCTTACATTAATGATTGATTTAGCTAAATAAAACGAAGTATTTTTTATTGACAAAATTTGTATTTTGACGCATAGGTGATTGTTTTGGAAGGTCAAGTAGCACAGGGAATATGTATGCAATAAATATTTTGTCTTCATTTGTTAAGTAAAATATCTAATTTGACATTAATGCCAAACCCATCTGTTATAATTACAAAACAATTTTACTATATTGCAAAAGGATATATCTATTTTGCATGTATCTATGCACATAGTTTGCGAAACAAACATTGTTCTTAAAGTTTGATAATATTACAAATTGAACAAATGTTTTTGTTCGATATAGGACTTGCATTTAAGGTGCCTCCAGTCTATATTTAATCAAAAGCTGTACATTGTAGCTAAATATAATGATATATATAAGGAAGCTTTGACATGATTTAAAAATTGTGTCTAGAATCGTATTCTAAAAACTATCTTCTCATTTTGTAAGACTGCCTTCGGTGTTTCGCATCCAATAAATATCGTACATGTTATTAATTAGACCCAAAGGAATTATTCATACAAAACTGTCATTTTTATTCAAGATATATAAGTTCTATATTACAAGCGGCGCGGACTCTGTTTGTAGCTGTTTCAGACAGTTGCCCTACAGAAAGTAATAAAAGTGTTGTTCAGAGGTAAAAACAGAATTCAAAACAGAAAACATAAGTTAGAAGCAAGAGAGCTCCAACAAGATGATGATGTTTTTTTCTGATAATCATATATATTGTTTGGTAGTCCATTGTTTGGAGGGAAATCACAAGAGATAAACTACTTTTATAAAGAGGCATAAAACGAAATAGCATTTTCACGGGTTTTGAAAAATCCAACCTTTGTCTGTGAACAATTTGGAGCTTATACTAACTTATTATATTATAATACATATATAATTTTTATTGTGAATAACATTTGCCATATTGATGGATTGGGCTATGCAAAGTTCTGTTTGAAAAATATCTTCCCTTGTCAATCTGTGTAGTTCACAACAAATTTAATTTCATAGCTCCATAGTTCTGCTCATCTGTACTATGCAAACCGGTTGGACACAGAAACTAATAGCACATGAATTCCTTTACAAATGGTCTTACAGTTATAAACGAATGGTTATTGGTAGCATGAATATAAAAATTAGTTTGTGTTGATGTTATATATGACTCCTTAACAGTCGCTGTATAAATGTTTTTCTATCAAGGGCTTACATAAAGATAGCCCGGTAATTAATTCATTTCCGCCACAGAGCGTTTCGTGAGAGAAAAGCATTAGGGTCCGATATTGGTAAATTAACGGAAATGACTATCATGTCTTATCAAACCAAGACATAACAGGATAATGAAAGGCCTTTGAAGCTAATTTCAACCATGGCTTCTTTCTTTTCATTGACGTTGCATGGAAATATGTTTAAAGGTAAGCAAAATGAATTTTGATTTGACCGAAAGGGTGACACTCGTGCAATAAGTATTTCATATATTATTTTAACGTTCTAAAAGATATTGTCAAAGAGCATACAATCGTTGAGAAAACCATCAAGTTATCAATTCAAAATGGAAATTTTGTAGATTTGATCCACCAAACTATAGTTGCTAAATATCTTGTCAAAGTTTATCAACATCACCATGCAGTGTCTTTTGAAATATACGAATATGGCGTATATATTTGTAGGGTTTGTTTAATACAAAGGCATAGCAGCAATAGTGACACTTACTTTAATGCTTATTGTAATAGAAAATAGTTATGACTGCATTGATATTGTATTTATATGCAATTTATTTATAATTATGTCATCACATGGCAAAATAAAATACTAATAATTTAAAAAGTGATTATGATACAATTTTTAATTTGGTACAGTTTTCCAAAGGTACAAAGCTTATAAAAAGAAGTAATTAGAGGAAATGTCACAAAAAACGTTCACCAAACTATTGACATATTCATGTTGACTTCAATTGACTTGTGTATGAAAGGCAGGCATGATTACATCCTGATGAGTAAAACTAATGAACTCATCGTCTACCTCTTATTAGAGAGAAATTGTAATGCTTCTTATGTGGCTTCCTTATGACGTTATATATAGATGATCAGAAGGGCTTTCCTCGCTCAAATCACACAGATAAGGTTCTATAATAAAGAATTATATCTATATTTTTTGTTAAGAAGTGTACCTAAGCGCAACAATTTAGTTATACCTTTTTGGTATATGTCTAATGACATTCTAAAGTTATATATGACAATATAGTCTCTTTGAAATGTTACACATGTTAGCACATGCTCGGAAATAATTTGAAATTTTTTTTTGAAAAACAATTCAACCTTACCACCTCATTTTAAATCCTAAGCAATTCACTCAAAATAATCACAACATCTTTGCTTTTTTAAAGTGACATTTAATTACGCATCGGTGTTATATATCTCATATATATCTTATAGATTTAGATCCTACAAACACGGGATAACCAAGGTATTAAGAGACGAACATCACATAACAACATGGATTATACAAGCGTGATGCAAACTGAGGCAACAACACAAACTGAAGAAAAGTTAGAATCTTTGGATATAAATAAACACGGAAACAATGACGTTATTCAGGAAACTGTCGACATTGACGCCCATCCGGTGGTCCACGCTATGTGTTTGGGCACCTCTGTTCCAATTGGAGTATTAGGCAATTTGATTCTAATTTACATATATATGAAAAGAGAAAAGATACAAGCCGGCGTTGTGTACATAATAGCTCTGGCTTTATTGGATATTTTTGCATGCATCGCGGTTATGCCTCAGTTGCCATTTTTGCGATATTATCAGACATTAGCCGAGAAAACGAGAAACACTTTGTACAGAAATGCTTTCTATGCCCTCATGGCAATCACTATCATATTAAACCTTTGTCTCCTAGTTAGCATGGCTATGGATCGTTTTTGGGCAGTCGTCTACCCATTTACATACTCAACATCCAAAAAGCGCTCTTTCATAATGATTGGAGCAAGCATTCTACTGAGTTTGATGCTCATATTTGTTAGCGTGTTCATGCCTCTGCCAAATGAATCATCTAAACATTTTGTTAGCAGCATTTTCATTGCAATATGGGTTATGACTTCGTTTGTAATTCTCGGAGTGTGTTACGCAGTGATTGGATATAAACTACTGAAGCAGCGGCAAAAGATCAAGAGTGCTGTAACAACAGCAAAAACGACTAAAGCAACCAGGTAATATGAACATTTTATTGCTATAAACATATGAAATACGCAGTAATTTGTTCATATCTAATTAGAAAAGTCATGCTTGATTGCATCATGATTCATCAAGCCCTTATCTGAATTATGTTAAAACAATTTTCACACTAAAGTATGCATGTTGTATTTTATCTAGCAGTACAAAGGAAGGACAAGAAGGGACGATGACGGCAAAGACTGAGGGACGACAAACAGTATCGGCCATAAACACGGTGCCATCCCAAAATGACCCGAAGGCTAACACGAAACGAAGTCCACCACCGGCTGATCACAAAGTCATAAAGATTTTTGTATCCATTACAATTTTATTTACTCTTTCATTCATTCCTTCGATTCTACACTTAACTAGGGCGGTGAAATATTTTCCTATGATATACGCCTATTTCATAAATCATTTTACCAACCCAATCATTTATTACGTCATTGATATTAATGTCCGTAACGATATGAATGCATTATTTCGAAAGTTCGAATTCTGGTAAATCCGCATATCAATTATTGCAATAAACATAAATTCACCAAAACATAACAACACTATGTATAATAATAAATCATTTTGCGCTTCAAAGCAGCATTTCAAACATTAAGATAGGAATGTTTGTTATAACATATCACATGCTTACTAGATTTGAAATTCCATTACAAAGAATGATCAAGCAGCAATGCCCTAATAATTCATTCAACAAAATGTTATACAATCTTTATTGGCTAAATGTAAATAATATATATATATATATCCAGCCTTTTTCAAGAATTAAAAAAAATAATGATGAGAAACTCTCAACCCACAAAACTCTATTTGAATTTAAAGCTAGACACATTTATACGTTCTCTATTAAGAGTCAAATTCCAATGCATAATTGAATTTCATAAATAAGCTTTTACAATAATTCAATAATAAACCAAATATCTAATTGAGATCACATTTTAGGATCTATTTGATACCACATAGCCTAAAATGATAATTAATCAACCGTCAGATTAGTTTCTTGTTACATGCATAAAAGGTAGTTCTGCCATTTGCTGTAAGTTTGAATTTTAATTATAATGATTATCATAAATTGTATATTCATATGTATAGATATATATTTAATTGTGTTAACGCAAGTTATTGATTGTATAGTAAAACTATGAACTCATATTTGCTATCACTCTTTTACTGAAATTGTGTTTTTTTCCTACCAATAAAATTTCAGAGGCTGTATCAATTTTGAAAGTGGGTGGAAAAGGCAAATTTACTAATTATATGACGAAGGCGTTGCTTACTTTTTTATAATGATATTATTATAGGTTGAAAACATGTCTTCATCATGTATGAGTTTATAGCCAATAAGGTATAAAAAATTATCATTCAATCTTTTTATCACTAATGAGTGTTATTGATGAATTAACAAATAGTATTGACGAAAAAATAGCATTTTGCATATCTATAGATCTTAGAATAGATTTAAGTACAATTATTCATGATTGGTGCAAAGAAGTAGAAAATATCGGAATCAGAGACAATGCACTCTCTTGGTTATCAAGTTATTTTAATGATGGGAAACAGCATAAGCTATAATGATACGAAATCTAGTTTATTTTAGCCTTTGATGTACCTTAAGTATCTATATCGGAACGAGCGCAATGGATGCATTTTTTTCTTTAGTACTGATATTAATGATATATGTCAACATATTCATATAAAATTGATTAAGGAAAATATTTTGTTTAACATTTATAAGCTGTCTAAACAAATTTAATATTATTTACAAAAAACAACATTGCCGATAGTGAATAGAAGATACACATTAAAGGTGTTAAAATAACTAAAATATGTGAATGTATAATTTACATCATAGACAGCAAATTAATATGGTATAGTTAATGTGTTTTGGTTGCAAATAAATAATTGAATATAATATAGAATTATTTATAGCAAATATATTTTCAAACTTATGTGCACATCATATTGTTCTTTATTTTACCGTGCATTCGTTAGTGATGTTTTGTCTGGGTAATACATTTTAAGGGTTATATAGATCATATAAATTATATTTTTTATCGCATAAATAAGCTACATTAACTGGATAAAAAAAGAGACTAAAGAAAATGTCAATTATAATAGCCTTAGAAATATGAATAAATATTAAAATGAAATTTGTTAGAACATCTTTAAATGGTCTTTATGGTAAAGATATGGTAGACAATATCTTTTTTTGGTGTGATTACAGTCAAAAGTTTACTACGGTTTAGAGTTTTATAGTTTACTCTAATTATAAGAGTGAATGTGGCTAAGGTTTCAATTTACGTCTTTTCTTTATAGTGTTATATCGCATTGTATATACGTTAATATAAATATGAATGTATGTGTTTGGTTTTTTTACATTTGGTTTGCTATTTAAGGTCATTGCACTTTTTCTTTTGATAATGTGTGTATAAGCAGTGTCATATTAATGTGATATGCTTCGTTGGCAGGTCTGTTCAATGGTCACATTGCTAGGTTCTATGTTGTGAATTGGTTTTGTACTATATCAATAATAAGAGGATTTAAATTTGAGCACATTAGTACCATTTATTTTTATTTTTAATAATACCTTTTTGTTTAGAAATTGGGTCAGTTCTTTCCATTTTGAAATGATTGCAGCATGTAAAACATACTTTTGCTATAATAAATGTATAGGCTTTGGCAGAAACATAAATCAATTTGATTTCATTATTTTTTCTTTATTTTTAAAATCTAAACATATTTTTGAGGAATCAATTAATTAATATGAAGTAAGAGGGGATGACCTGGCCATTATTTCACAAACAACTTCATACTTGTGTTGGAAACATCAACCGTGTTTTTAATCATGAGTTTTAAAATCGTATGTTACTATTCAAATTCAAATAATAATCTTCCACTGATGTTTTTTTTCGTAGCTTTAACTGTTTTATACAAATCAAGATTAATTCAGATTGCTGCTGCTTACGTAGGGTTTCAAAATCTCAGTTTGCCAAAAGACAAAAAAAAACAAAATCTTAATTGAATTGTTTTAAAATATGCATTATTCTCTTGTAAGATAAATTCTTCGATTGAGTGAGGATTTTCTGAGAGTAAACGGGCCATAGATAAGTATTGTAGACACGCTTTTGCATTGAAAGAAACACATAATCCATAAACGTTACAGCCCTGATTATGAAAAACTAGCCACTGATATCAAAATAGAGTTATGACATTTTTCCCAATGTTATTGTAGCCGACACCGCTATCAAGTAGATTTAATGCTTTATTTCAGTTGTCATACGTAAGAGAAAGATTGTATGCCATGATTTCATTGGTTTATATGTATCATGTTTAATTTTAGTATCTTTTGAAATTTTATATACCCTTTGTTGGTTGTGATAAGTATTTACCTTGAAAAAAAATTAACAATGAAAAGACAAATTCTCCCCTGACGTCATAGTTACGAATTTCTTAACCACAATTTAAATGTGCACAATGATAAAATTACACACATTACACGTTAAAACATTTGATTCATTATCTATCATTGATCGTTCGTTTCATTGGCACATCAAATGACCTACCCTTGCTGAGTTGATTCCTATTTTTTTGTTATTCGCTCATATTATCTTGCGAGCCCACTTTTTCTCATCCCCAAAAAGTGCATTCTTGAGATATAAAGATAACACATAATAAATGAGGATATTGTTAACATAAAAATGATGATAGTTTTTATTGAACGTTAATATAATAGACATATTTTTTTAATGAAAATGATTATTTTCATTTTTATTCCAATTCATAAAATTGTGTGCTTGCATTAGGTGGCTGATTGTTTTATGAACCTATTTGATGATTTTATTGGCATTCAATATTTTGTGATTATTTTGATGTTGTCGCTATACACTGAAAGCATATTTTAATCCAAAGTATTTATTCTGCCAAAACTCTCTTAAATAAAGTTTCATTAGAGAGTTTGTGCTCACTTAAAAATTGTTTGTGCTAATAGCCTGGATTTCCCAAATATGACCAATCATGTTACTTGTTACTGGTCTGTTTACGTAATTTTGACGTCATTCTAGTGGAATTCCCTTAATTGCCCAAACTCTCTTTTATATACTAGAGAGAATGTCCGGATATATGGATCAATATTATTTACAGGATAACTTACATGACCTCTTCTGGACGCAGGTCTTTCGTACCTCTATATCCAGATCGTTGTTTAATTGCTTTGGTGTTTGTGTGCATGGCAAGGAAAGTCGGCTTTTACATTGTATTAAAAGGCACAGCCTGACAAGAATTTGTCGAGGCGACGTTCGAAGTCGAGCAGATTTTCTGCATTAACCACATCGTTTGGTAGTTGGTTTCAGAGATTTACTGCCTGTTAGTAAATTCAATTTCAATTCAATCAGTTTTATTCAGTGAAATAGTACAAAATAATATGGTTAATATGTGTATATGTACATAGCATTATACATTCAATGAACAGGCATGCCAAAGAAGTGATAACTTCCGCACATCCTTATTGGCTCTTGGCTTCACAAGCTTGAAGACACTAGCTCTTGTACAAGAGGTGGTTATTTTGAAAATAGGTGCGACTTCTTCATTGTAGTTTAACGGGATTTTATGGGTTTAAATCATGTCTCCTCGCGCTCTGCGATAAGCTAGTGTAGGGAGTTTCAATTTCCTAAGCCGATCTTCGTATGATAATAGAGAGTTTGGGCAAATTTGGAAAATCCGCTAGAATGACGTCAAAATGACATAAACAATCCAGTAACAAGCCATGTAATTGGTTTTATTTGGGAAATCCAGGCTATTAACACAAATATTTTTATATTGGCACAAACTCTCTAATTCCTTAGGACCCGGTGTTAATCTTGTTGCTCTGCGCTGGACACTTTCGATGGCAGTTATATCCTCCGGACTCCTGTGATTGGTGATTGGTTACATTTGAGAAATATAGGCTATTAGCCCAAAGATTTTCATATCGGCACAAACTCTCTATTCTTTTTTTCTTGTATTTCGATATTTCTTTGACAAAAGAAAAAAAAACTATTGGAAATGGAAACCAGTTCTTTCTTTCATACAAATAGTTCGTAAAACGGGTTCCTAATTGTTTTAAAGCTGTTTTATTTACCCGTTGCTAAAAGCAATAAAAAGTTTGTATCTTCATTATGCCAGGTAATTATAGTAATATTTCACATACTGTGTGATATTGAATTTCTTTGAAATATCAACCTTGTGACAAATGTTATATGGGACTCTAAAATACATGTTTAGAGACAATCTACGAGTTGCTCAGGCTCATGTCGAGTCCTGGTCGGCTGCAGAAATACGTCGTTGGGGTAACAACATACCCGACCCGACACAGCCTTAATGCAAGCAATGAGTAAAGCCAAATATGTCCCTCTATTAATTGCCGGGGATGAATAACATACATGTGTTTATTATGCCATAAACTCTTTGCTATAGACTAGTTATTATTTTAAGGCATTTTTTGAACACCGATGACGACTAAACGTATTTGCACCCAGCCAATCAATTTGGCTGAAGGCTATCGCTAACCCTAGTCCGTCCACATGTTTACGTTTGAAATTTGTTTGTCCGCGGCACCTTTGTGTAAAGACGTTGTCCCAGATTTCTGAAACCTCACACAGTGAAAGAAATATATCGTAGATGTGTAACGTCGAGGTTTCAGATTGATCGACAAAAAATACTGAAATGACGGGGGTCTGAACGTAAAATATAGAGGATCAATCGTATATTGTGACGATGGATGAAGAAAACATTGTGAGGTCGTTGGTGTGGGGCGTTGTGAGCCTTACGTTGTGATAACGACGTTGTGTGAAATATTATTCACCTGCTGCTTGAACTTGAAAGCTATTTGTCATAGAGCGTATATAGGCTTTGTCTGGGGGCTTCGCATCTAAGCTGCCTTTATTGTAAAAAAAGAATTGGACACGGCTACATACAAAAATGTAATATTATGTGATTTACATAAGATGCGATAAGTTATAAGGAGTCGTGTTTCACTAGTACAGACTTCTCTGCTACACATGTCTCGTCCTCAGTGATAAAGCGGACGTCCTTGACTGTTTCGGCACTTAAATCATCATACAATCTCTATCCCCGTGCCTGTGGGGGTTGCGCGATCCCCACGCGAGACATGTCAGCTATTTAGGTCTCCTCCGTTTTCTGATCTTCTAAGCCATAACCAACTAGATGCCTTTTCCGCAACCTCGCTCATTTCATTCACCGTTTTCGTTCTTGCTTTCTTGGTTTACCCAATTTGTCTTAGGGCTCGAATTGTTGATGTTCCAACGAACCTACGACAACCTACTTCGACAGGGTAGCACCACACAGACCATTCTCACTCCCTACAGCTGTCACATAGGTCACTTTATCTCAGCTTCTTTCTTTCATACGCCTAATCGATCCTTGATTCCCATGGAACTGTTAGTTCCACCATGATCAACAGCTTCTTTGCGGTAGAAAACATTGCAATATCTGCAGAGTCAAGAGGTCTGCAGATTTATTTTAGCTTACTATTTTCAACGGTATGCAATGAAATTGAATGAATCAGACATATTGATGAATATGTTGTTGTGATAGAGCAAAGTAGACAATGTTGGTTCGCTGCCCGATTTTTGAACCTCCTTTATTTCAGGTTCTCGTGAATAGAAATGGTAGGAGTAGAAAATGTATCTCTCGAGAATCGAGGGAAAAAGGGTGGAAGGGGACCACCAAAAGCCCCTCCACCACCATCGGGTAAATAACATTTAATTAGGTTTTTCTTTAGAATTTTAAGTTTTCTAATTGTATTTGATAGGTCAATTGTGAGAATTATTATCAAAGACTTTCATGTTACTTCATAACTATTTAGTTACATGTATAAATTGTATAAATGTATTTACAAGAATGCTGACCCCATTATTTTATCTAAAACCATTGCAAATTGACTTGTTCTGAAAAAAATGAAATATAACAAACTATGATTGCATACCAATCCTTCTTTCTATCTTTATTAGTTTAACATAAATATAAAGAATATATACTTGGTTTTAGTGGGTTTTGGTCAAAAGAAGGGTGGCTCTAAACTTCGACCAAGCAGCATGGCAACATATGCAGCGAACCCTCCGTTGCCTGACTCTATTAATACCTTCATCGAAAAACAAGGTAATATCTGTCCAAGGATTGGTATATTGAGTATTATGTGTAAGAGAACTTAATTTTGTAAGCTATCATACTCAATGTCCCATAGAGTCTAGTATTAAATCATTTAATCCAAATCAAAGTAAATAATAAAGCGTTCTAAATGTGAATAACTTTTCATGCATTCTGCTCTTTTCGAGTTTTAATTGTGTGAATATTTATTCTTATAGTCTCTATATCAGGTTTATCAATAGTTGTTATTGGCATGCTTTTACTTTTTTTTTAGGCGTAGAACAACCGTTGGTTAAACCGAAAATTATTGATCTATTGGAAGGAAAATCAAAATTGAAAGCGGCCAAACCGAATTTTCGACCAAGTGAGTTGTTCACATAAATTGGTTTTGATTGGCTTGTACAGATTTATTGAAACATGCGTTTGCATATATACTTGTAATTAAATTCAGAATTGCAAGTATTTTTTTAAATCTTTGCGAAAAAAATAACACTTTACAGAATTTTATGAATGATCAAGATCGCTTATTCCATTATGGAAAAAAAATCAAGCATAGTTTGAAAATTAAGCTAAAAGTTGACTCCATAATTACAAGTCATGGTGTGCAAAATAAAGATTTTGCGTTGCTTTACTCTACTTTTGTGAGCAAGTTGATGAGATGAAAAGTGCTTTCCCCATTTTTTTATCGCTAATTTATACGTCTTCTTGATTTTGCGGATCATTTCAAATTCAAACTTTAATGGAATGCTTTTTAAAATGATTTCGACTCGATGCTTTCAGTCAAGGCAGATCGAAAGAGGCTTTACGACAATAATCGCTTTACGGACCTGATGGACTGGGAGCATAAGGACTACTTCCCAATCGGGCATGCCATGGTAAGTATATGGTTTATTCGGGTGAAAAAATGTCTCTCTTGATGTTTCTCTTGACTATGTCAGCTAATGTGAGCTAGTTCTCTGGCAACAGTCGTTCTCTTGGTAGTAGAGCACGGTAAGTATAAACTCTTTATGCGGTTGCATCTATTGGTCATACAGGGCCATCGAAACGTGTGCTATTTAACCACTATTCGATTAGACAAGAAAAATACAGAACAACCGCGTTAGGCTCAGAATTGCATGGGATTATAGATTAACTTTCGAGATTTTATGAATTGGAAGTACGTGAAATTTCTTAACTAATATATTGGAGAGGGGACATGAAATCACCTAGATTTAACTAATAATTTGATTTTACCATGATAGAATTTGTAATAATGATTTTTTAATCAGACATAGTCAAAGCATTAACAAGGTTTGCCAATATATATCATTATACTATACAAACGCTGCAATTGAGCTTAAACATAAATGTTTCCCTATATTCAGCTTCAACTGCAAACCGCGAGCCTGGAGGGGGATCTCGTAGAAATCGACCTAGCTGGTGTGGACCAGCTGACAGACGCATTCTTCTACTGGATAGAACGCACCAAGGGCGTCTTCAAGAGCGTCAAAGAGGTTTCTCTTTCAGGTAAATCAATCTGTTTTATGTTTATGCGGATGGAATATAAATGTAAAGGCGCATGTAACATCTAAAATATACATGTAAACATATGATACATTTATATAGAAGTCTCCAATGCATGTTTGATAATAGAAATCGTGGAAAACATAAAAAGAGTATAATGTTCACACTCGGTCGATTTTACGTCTTTCGTATGATGGATCAATGATGAATTACCTATTGCAGTGAACATTTTATTTGAGTGTAATATTTTTCTCTGAAATTTGATTCTACGTTTAACGTTCACCGTAAAAATAACAGTTTAAACAATCTAACCATGATCTTTTCTTTGGTTAGGATGCATTCACATAACGGACGCCGGTGTGGACGCAATGTGTAGGATATTCGGTTCATTGATCCATGTAAGTCTTCTCACTATTATAGACACTGGATATGTTGTGTTGAGCTGTCATAAATGCCAGTTATAGGGCTTTGACCCGACGCAATAAAAAACCATATGTATGAATTATATACTTTTATTTAATGAAAAATCAAACTAACAACA
>LQRL01042968.1:6038-19249 GCA_001703475.1 Hydroides elegans
TAATTTTGTCAAAGAAATAAAGGTTTACATTTGTTCCATTTCCATATCCAGTGTCATTTTTATTATCGCTGCCCTTGTATAGTATCAACGACATGACCGACAAAGTACTATCCGAAGTGCGACTTTTCGCTTATGTCAATGCTATTACAAATCTTCTTATTAATGGAAAGGTCCTGATTTGATTGATGTTTGTTCTAAAGTACCATTTTGTATTTATTGTCCAAAGAGGCAGACTGGATTACCGGTTAAATATAAATTCCAATGGGCTTCTTTGGTTAATAAGGGTTGGCAAGTTAACCTTTTTAAATTGATCATGAATTTATTTGAAAATATAAGAAAACAAATGCCTTCATTAAAAAATCAGTAATTTGTGTGTACTTGTATTTCTAAGGTGGAATCTGAAGAGCACGATAAGAAAGTTTGGGACTTGGCTAGTGTTGTCGATGTCGCAAAGGACTTGCCAGAGTTGAAGGACATTAAAGATGTTTATGTTTCTCCGAGTGATATTACTGTTTGGGTTGACCCGTTGGATGCAACGCAAGAATATACAGGTAAACCTTATTAAAGTCCATTGAGTAATGTCTCTAACTCATTCTTTATATAGATGAAATATCGACTGAGTGTATCATTGTGTTCGAGCTTCAAAGAATCGACCTTATCATTAAGCATATGACATATGCTGCTTTTGAATATCCATGCAACAATTAGTAAATATTAATTGATAAAAAAAATATTTGGTAATTGTGATTGACTAGCAGTAATATGTAGGTATATGTCACAGTGAGTATTTGATAAAGCTCTTTAACCTCCTCATTACTGGATTAAATTGTTTACAATATGAATAATTTAATCATTTCAGAGAATTTGTCGCAATACGTCACAACGATGGCGTGTGTCGCTGTTAAAGGCAAACCCGTTATTGGCGTCATTCACAAAGCTTTCAGTGGTGAAACATGTAAGTAGAAATCTTGAAATTCAGATAGCACATTCATACTTCTGATTGTCTGTACCATTAAGAGTCTAAATGGACACTTCTTATAACTTGGATGTTATCGATCAACAGAGCTGTCAATGTATCAATACTTATATCTTTGACCTTCTAATCGACCTTCGTATCGTTTTCCAGTTTGGTCGTATCTTGGACATGGTCATTCGGATAACCTGAAGCCCAAAGTGCACGAAGGTGAGGGCAGTGCCTACAAAATCATCGTGTCGCGCTCACACAGTGGCCCCGTCGAGGGAGTGGCCAAGCAGGCATTTGGTGACCAAACCGAAGTTGTGCCCGCTGGCGGTGCAGGTAATATATGGGCAATGGCTTAGTTTTATACCAAGGAAAGATTAAGTTCGCCCAAGATATTGAAACTTTATACATGTATGTGGGTAAAGAATTATTTTGGTTGGCATTTACAAAGTGGTTAAAATATTCTCATTAGCAACTATCTTAAACCAATATGTTGAAATACTTAAATTCTGTTTACAATTTAATTACTTTCAAAATCATATTCATATACATACGATTTCTATGATTTCACTTTTTTATTAACTCATATCCTACCCTTGACCACAGGTTACAAGACTTTGGAGGTGATCGCTGGCAACGTTGACGCCTACGTGCACGTGACAGCCATCAAGAAGTGGGACATTTGCGCGGGAAACGCCATCATCGAGGAACTGGGCGGCAAGCAGACGACACTCAAGGATGAAGCCATCGACTACTCGTCTTCCGGCACGCCCCTCAATTCCAACGGGTTGCTGGTCACGCTCAAGGACCACAGCAAGTATTTGAAGGCGCTGCAGCCGGCCTTCAATGAGGCGCAGGGCGGCGATAAGCATAAGAGGGACGTCAGTGGGAAGGAGGAGAATTATCGCGTGGCCGAAAGGGAAACGAATTAAGAGGTTGTTTGAATCGAAGAGAGTTATGTGATAAACTTGATTTTGTTGTGTTGACGGAATCGTCAGGGCGTTCCATTTGAGGTTTGTTTCTATATTTGTATATGTATCCATGAAATTATTATATTTTTATACGAAAAAAGAATCTTCCACATAGGTGTCTTGAAAAAGAAACAATAATTAGACAAATGTAATTCTTAGTGTCATATTGGTGCCAAAATATTTCGTGTCGATTTCGCAATTCGATAATAGATTCTTAAACTTGGGAAAAAATCAAATCAATACACACATTCCAATGTCTAATATCAAATCATTTGTTTCTTGATTTAGAAGTTGTATGTAAATTTGGACTTGAGACTAAGAATGAAGCGAAATAATTAAATCGCGAATTTTTTTTTTTTTTCGAAATAATCAGTAATAATTTAGATCTCAAATGGTGTTGCATAAATTGGAATTAACTAGCCCTGTTTTCTGAATCTCGTATTTCGTTTTTACATCCGGTTATACAGCTTTTAATGTTGGTAAGATAAATCATGACATGTATGTTTTTGTTAATTCAATTAAATCAAGTTCGACTGAGTTAAAACTTACAAGGTTATTACAGTGTACAAGAATCAATATGATTACAAAGTATACGTGGTATTTGTGATCTATTATTTGTTGATGATGCTAGTTGCAAAAGTACGTAATTAAAAATTTGAGAAATATTGTTCAATCACTTTCACGCGCAATTTTCTCATGTGTCATATCCATGACGTCGAATACAAAGTTGGCAAAATGGCTCGTAACGCAATCATGTCATAAGGTCATACTTTCGAGATATCTTCTATTTCAGTGACATACATGTAGTGGTATAATTTCAAATATGCTTATTTTGTATAATCCCACAACATCAGTTTGCATAGCCGGCATTGATATTGACAATACTCAAAGAGAATAATCGATGGGCATGTCTATAAAAGCTGTAAAAGGAAAGAGTTTTCGAGCCATTTACTCTCGATTCACTTTTTACTAATGATGTGTAAACAGAGTTTGTTCTTGTGCAGGCGTATAAAGCAACGTTTAGAAGTTTGATGTGTTCATATTGAATTATCTATCAATCATGCATTAATGTTTTGCAGTAAAGTGTGTGAATTATCGATAGTGGAAAAGCTTATTCAACAGTATTCAAGATGTTAAAGACACAATGTTCACGAAATGATTTGTTCATGTATAGGCGATATTTTATGTTAAACATAGCCATATCAATAAGGTTTACTGTTCTTTTCATTTTATGTTCAATTAAAAGACCCATTAGAAGGCTCACCAAGTAATTTTGCAAACTAATTGAAAGAAAACCCAGTCAGTGATTAAAGAATTACAAAAATAGCTGCACATAATCCACATGTCCATGACAAATCATATTTGGATTAATGGATTAAACGAGAACTGGTTAGTTCTCCGTTGTTAAATTTGAATAAACTAAAAATATTATTAAGGCTAAACGATTCACCGATTCTATAAATAAGATCATATGGAATATTCTCTCTATGATGCATCTTTTCAGCTATAAAGAAAGTGCTTCTATTTTTTGTTAAAAGTTAAAGTTTGAAGTTATCACATTGAATAGGGTCTGCTTAGCGAAGGCACATTGAATTGAATGATATATACTCATTTTTTTATTGAGTCATTCCTGTCAATACACTGACTTATCTTCCAAATGGTGTGTTAATAATTATTCTGAATCTGTGATAGGTTTTTTCTTATGTATATGCAGCTGTTAGTGAGGTCTTAAAAAATTTGGTCCATTTCGTCGATATTGTATCTATGGGAGGACGTTCTATATAGTTTGCACCGCAACAATTTCTATGTGTAGGCCTATGTGATGTTGAAGCAATTCATTGATTTCTATGCCGAAACACATGTCCTCATAGTAGAAGTAAGTCTGACTATTGTAAAGCTGTTTCTACCTTAAATGTTAAACTTACAGTAAGATGTATTAGTTCGTTTAATTCAATTAAATGTATGTGATATTTGTTTGGGGAATGTTTGTGACATAATCTCATTTGAAACGATTGTAAATATTTAGAAAATACAATGTGCCTATGGCAATGCTTGTTCATTGCTAGAATGTAGTTTGATATGTCTGGGGATTTATTTTTCGAGGTTACAAAGCTTTATATACATTGTGTTGAGTTGTGATGAGATACTGGGTAAAATAATGAATAAATGGGGAAAATAGGTAATTATGTTTTATTGTTGTTCTCCATCCCATTTTTAGGGCAAATAAAAAAAAGTTTGGTTTGTTTCCACTCATGGAATATAAAGATATAATTATTGTAAATCTGGCGTCTTTCATGTATTGATGTGGCTATATTAGTGATTTAAGGTCAATTTGTCCACATGATTTAACTTCTTATAATTTCATTGCATTCAAACGATAAAAGTAACTTCAGTTTGCGATATGACGCTCAGGGGTTGATGAAACCGAATTTCAAGGCAACGGTAGTTCCACGTATAAATGTGTACATGGCTAGTTTGATATTAAGAAAACTCGAGTGTTTTAGGTGTATATCAGATAGTTTATTTTATACAATAGAATACAAATTCACATACAAGCTAGAATTAAAACTGTGATTCATATCAAAAGTACGCTTATTATAAGATGCAAGTTTATGAGATTGAAATCTTGAGTGAATGAAAATTAATTAGAACATAAAACAAGCGAGCGAATTTGTATAATAGTAAATATATCATGCGCTTAATTCTCTTAAAACTAGTCTCCTAAATATTTCGTGGCCACGTTACATTATTCTTTTGATAATGCTTTAAGAACCTATTCATAATTAAACAAAGGTGCTTAAAGATTGCAAGAAATGAAAACTGCCATGATTGAGAAAATGATTAAAACATCTAGTTGGATTCATATTCTGCAAGTTTCTGGTATGGTTTGTTCAAGACTATAAAGCAAACAATATAATAATTTGAGACATACAGTATATGTGTGAGATCTAGGATAATAAATCCAACATGAACATCTGCTTGAATATCTTCAATTCAAATCAATGTATGATTTTCCTAAAAGAGTAATCTTGTCCGATGTCTTCTCAAGGATCAGTGCTTGGACGTGCATGCGAAATGAAGCCAAAAGGCACTCATACACGAGAGCATATGAGGGACTTGCTTTATGGTGCTAACTTGAGTGAATGTTGATTCCATGTTTCCTATTAGTGATGTCGCTCTAGGGAAACGTAAAAGTACATGGATAGGGGCATTCAAAGGGGACCGAGAGCATAAACACGAAGATACGTAGCTATTCTTGCCAAGGTTGAACTATTTACACGTGTATCGGAGTGTTACAGTGTGAGAGTAGGACGTGCTTGTAGTGTCCCCATATTCAATTTAATTCAACATTCAAGATATAGTCGAAACTAAATGGCAATAGGACAATAAATACGCAAACTATTTACAAGTGTAAAAATGACGCAGAGGTACGCAGCGTGTCGAATGTGGTTTATAAGATAAACGATTTCTTTTTTCGCAAAAAATATATATAATTTATATTGTTAATAAAAATAAGATGCAATTTACAACATGAATAGAAAATTAGTTACGATACGAAAACCAAACCTAAGCTTATCAATCATTCCAAGACGAAATTATGATATTATTCATAATTTAGAACAGATTTAATAAATTAGCTCGAATAAAGTACATGCATCTAAAATAATATATAAATTCACTATATTTGCTTATCGAAATTGGGACTATTGCATTTCTTATTTTCTTGTCAATGGATCCATGGCTTATGTAAGAATAATGCTGTCTAACAAAGAAGACAAACAGTAGAAATTATGAGTTGCAACAAATACATAAACAAAACACAAAAAAACTGCATAATTCACAAAATTGCAAGTTTTCAAACATCATTTTACCAAGATATAACTGCGATGCATAACAATCAGAAATAGAAAAAAACATTCTTTCTCCAAAATATCCCGCAATAGGGCGAATAACAATTAAATATTAATTTACAGTTGAAGGGGTGCTTATAAAAACCTTGCCACAAATTTATTTTCAAAGACAATTTCTCTGCTTGATATTCGGTTTGGTCATTATTAGTTATGCTGTTTGTATACGAAATCTTCATACATTTAAATCATGATCATCACATGATAGAGAAATGTTCAGTGTAAATATATTTGCAAAAACATACATTAATATCCAGAAGATTTTCACATGCACCCCTTCCAATAGTTGAAGAGATCCTAATCATCTATCACTCTAATTATATTCTAAACTCTAGTCGATAAATTCGAATATATATAATAACAAACGCAAAGGGAATTATCATAATATAGCAAAAATGATAACACAAAATCAGAAAATAACAAACAACTTTCCTGATGATGACAATAAAAGTATTTAAGAGACAAGCAAATCGAGTTGTACATTGCACTGACGTTTATACAAACTCTAAACATTAGAACATACTTTAAGAAAATAATAATTAACTAGAATTTAACGTGATACAAATTGAAGAAGTGTGTATAATAACAAATATAATTGGTCTACAAATACCACAAATGGTTGGAAAATATATCCTCATATATAATATTTAAACAAATGAAGCAAATAATATCAAATTTGAAAGGCGAAAACGCAATAACATAAAGCAGAAGAGTTTTATTTGGAAATTATTAAGAGTTTTTTCTAAGGGAAGAATATACTCTTTTGTATCTAATATTCTATCGATTTTGCTGTTGCTGTTTTTTGGTCAGATTTTAATTTATAAAACTGCGTTTGGAACATGTAAAATCACAGAGTTATCTTGCGTATTATGTGTCAGCGAACTATCTACTTCAAATAACCAATGATAAACAAATTATCTTAAAAGTATATAATTGTTTTGTTTAAATTTCCCTTTTTTTTCGAAACATAATTTGGTTTGAAGACAGACAGGACAAATTGTCATTGAAATATTACAGAAAGAGGCATCCAGACCTACAACTAAGAGAACAATTTATCAACTATTAAACTAAAAAACACCACCCAAATACCAAATAAAATCGATGATTTCAGGAGTATACATTTCCAAATTCTAATCCCACTGTGTCATCATAATACGATCATTATGCACTAATATACCGCACACACATCATGAGAGAATAAATCATAACGCAATGACGTACACATACGGACCCTACTGATGACCCATGAAATGGGAACACGGAAGGGTTGTTCCACATATATATATATATTTGTTTCACATATTATTCTATCTGATCAGGAGGTGGCGTTGGGGTCGCACTGCAGTAGCCGCACTATGGAGGGGTCGCTCTTGGCGCCCTCTATGAATTCCTCGATCGACAATTTGCCGTCGAGGTTCTTGTCCATTTGGCGGAATATTTTGTCGGTTCGCTTCTCAGGCGTCGACTCGTCTTCGGGCATCTTCATCACCGTGCCCACCATCTTGTAAATCGCCTGTACAACAAACAGCAAAAAGAATTTATTATAATGGTTAGAGGTATAGTGAAGTGATGACATATAAATTAGAGGGCAATGCATTTGTAAAAAATGAACGTTTAATTATTTACGTATATGTATGGGAAAATAGAGAGTTAAACCAGGGATCCAAGGTGAAAGCGTTTAAAATGTCTTGTTTAAATTTATAATTTTATTAAAATCGTATAACTTGGTATAGAGGGCTTGTTTGATAACAGTTTATATTTTGTAAATCATTATCATATTTGCGTTTCCAACATATACGAATGTGTTTATGATGATAAAACCTAAATAAATGCATTTCCGGTTTCTCATCTAAATATTGTATTTAAATCAGTATAATTTCTCATAGATTCCCTATTCATTACACATTATCTTGGGATATCAAACAGAAAAAAAAACTCCTAAACAATCTTTATACGACTTCACATGCGGAAATCTATTTCTTGTGAGTAGCATATCAATTCTCATAAAAAATTCTCCATGGAGACAAACACAGCCCTATAAATATTCAGCTGCCAAATCCGGGCGTTGGATAAATCTCTCGGTTAACTAGATTTGTGTTGCTAACGCGGCGACGCCGAATGCATATAAGACGACTCGTCAGGGGATTCATTATGTTTTTTTTGCGGCAAGATGTGACAAAGATATGAATAAGGTTCTAAATAAGAAGAAAATGGATGGACTGGTGGAAAAACCGAACGAACGTGATCATTTGACCTTATGAAATATATCTTATTGAATTTGCTCTGCCACATGCTCCACATTAAAATATTATATCGGGGTTTCTGTGAAACACGACTCGACCTTTTCGAATAGTGTTAACCAGATTGTGCTTGTTATCCTACATACCTGGTGTCCCTTATCTTAGATAACGTCCCAATGTATTGTAGAGTAACATGGACATTTTAAAATCTTGCAAAAAAGTCATAACACTATATTATTGCACAACTACACCTACAATAATATCTCGGATCTAAACATCGTCATTGGAAAAATGTAGGTCTACATATAAGTAACACCTTTAGCTAGATGTCAACTGATCATAACAGGTACGGGGAAACGACCACGTCCAGAGGTCACTATTGGGCTTCCATGTTTGAATCATTCTGAATCCTTTTACATTTTTGAGAACAATCGTTCTGTAGGATGGCTATCATTTTGAATTTATTGGTCCAATGATCCATTTAAAAGTATGGCAATGATGGATATCACGAAGACTAAGGGGGTGGGTAGAAAAATAGTTATGTAACACATTAAAAGCGGATCGTCTGTTTGAAATATTCTTTAACAATTTAAGCACCGATATGTACGGAAGCCCGTCATGGCGAGGACCTTTGGCGATGAAGAGGGGACACAGGGTAGTTGATATGAATAATTCAGTGCCGCGGTGACAAAGCGCTTAAATCGGGTGATTAAGTAGCAGAAACGGAGCAGAAAGGGACCAAAGCGGCTGAATGCGCCCTTTTGGTCATGTATACCATAAGTGATAATACAAGGGTTCATGAAGGGCATTCAGGATTCTATATTTAATTCATGGGGGCATGGTCAAGTGAAATTCGCTGTTCTGCGCATATTCAACTTTTCCTCATCAATAATTTTATGGACTCTTCGTTAACGGATTTCTCGCTCTATCGGAAGAGATGAGATATTTCCATCAAAATTGAGGTGTAGAAATAATGACAATTTGACAATAATAAAATAGAGGATTATCAATCAGAAACCATAAATAAAACAATTGTTAAGGGTCATTTGACGATTTACAAGGAAATACTTTCACCAGCTATATTTTGGCGACCAAAAAGAAGCCTGCCCGGGGTTTTGTTCCCAAAACAAACAAATAGACTTTATTTTCTCTATATCAGACCCTTTCAACAAGACACTGTTAATTCTATTGACTTTCTGCTAACAGCCTAGCAGCTCTCGTAACGGAAAATTGATGTTGGTAAGAGGAGATAAATTTGTTGACAACCGTCCAGCATTAAAAAATATATTCAGGAATGAAATTGGAAGAAGGGGGTAGGGTTGCAATGGGAGATGTAGGGCATAAAGCCAATGGCCCTCCCTCTACCCGCCCTCCCTGAGGCACTTAAGCAATTCGATCGTTCGCCACCAAAGTCTCCTTGCTGATAACCTGGCTAAATGGCTCTGTAAATCGATCACGAATTGTGGAGAGATAAACTCAAAGCGACAGATAAAAAAGATGTTCTTGTTTAATGTCATCGCAAAAGTTTAGGCCTTTTTATGTCCGCTACTTTTATAATGTACTGGGAAGAAAAAAACATTGAATTAAATATGAAACAACAAAAAAATACTTAAGATTCCAGCCAATAATGAAAATCATTTGCAAATAAAAATAAGAAAGGTCATGATAAGAATGACTTATCATATACATGTCTCATTAGAGTAAGAGCTTTAATTTCATTAATGTTCCCGACTTATTTTATCAGGTGAGAAACCCATTGACTTGGAATTATATTACTCAATGATATAATGAAATTATCACTAGATTACAATGTATCATTTTTTTCTAATCTGACAAATGAAATTAGAGTTTATGTGATTAGAGTATCTATCGATATTTCTGATTCTAATACCAGCATTTGAACATATTAAGTCTAAATATGTATTTTAATATTTTGTGGGAAACGATTTCAACGGCAGACATGTATTTGTACTAAAAATATGCATGCAGAATGGCGGTGTTAATGTCAATGCAACAATGTTCTGGACAATGGCTTGGCATTTGGATTACAGCTACAGCCAAAATGCCAAATTAGTTGTTATTACTCGGCCCGAGGAGGCATCGACTCGTGCATGCTCCATTCTGCTCTTTACACCTTGGTCGCCAGCGCGGCTGCCCTTAGGACATTTAATTGAAGGGTTCTGTGCATTAAAGTAATATCTCAATTACTTTAGGCGGACATTAACATCTCAATGAAGTACTGTAACTGACGAGAGTGTCAAAAGATCTTCCCTGATCCATGTCACAAACAAAGCCAATGGCTGCTATAAAGTTGTCGTGGTTAGAAAAACGAAAGCATTAGGGTCCAAATCTAAAGATCAATCTAGAGCAATATCCGCTGAATAATAATTAATCACTGTTATATCTGATGGGCTTTTTGCTGCAGTGATATTGGGCAGTAGTGTTATTAGTAAATTGGTTCTAAGCTTAAAGATGATGAGTGCTAATACAGAAAGAGGGTATTGCAAATGAGAAACAACACACAGATTGATGGTTGAGGGCTAATATTATGTGAAGGAAAAAGCCATTTGAGGGGTTGTGATGATTTAGTAATGTGTTCTTGTTAGCCTTGTCACATCGTCGTATAAGTCCTACGATAAAATACAAACAAAAAGGTATTACTCATTATTAGTCATAAGAAAACAACACATGGTTATATCCTTATTTGAAACGATAGTCAAACGCGTGCAACCTTCAGGAAAAAACACAGATCGCAAAGTCGGTCTCGTGGTCTGGTCTGGATTCCTCATCCAATATGTTTTTATGTTTTCTCATGTGACATATTTATTAAAACTTATCCGTACTGAGTAAACTGCATACGCAGCATGTCCGATGCACTGAAAAACGCCTTTTTACCGGATATGAAGTTTAGAGCCGGTATGCAGGGCTGCGACCTGAAAATCGGCCGAGCGACTTACTTTTATCAGCAGGTCGCACGGCTACGACCTCGGATTTAAGTTAAGGTATATCACTGCGGTATGTACTTAGTTGGGTAGCTAACATTAAACACAACGTTCGCGCCAAACCAGTCTTCAAAACGCACATTTCACTCTACATTGTAACTCGATCGCATGATTTGATTTGAGTAGAATCCACACCAAAAAAAAGTATTGTGACGTCATAGAGAAAAGCAGAGTAAATCCTTGATGGCAGGTGTTGATGGATGGAAGAGCTCGCTCGTGGCGTCATTGTCGTTATATGACCATGAGTGGCCTATCTAGGATAACAATGTTGTTCATTTGTTGAGGGTCTTTAACATTTTAAAGTGACCTGGCATGTGGGAGAGAAGGGCTTAAAGCATTTATTGTCAGCCATTTCAGCCAAGTCATCCAGGTCAGCCAAAACGTCAGCCAGGAAAAAAGAGATTGAAGAAACAGATACCGGCTGAAATGGCTTAATTTCTAGGTCAAGGTCAGGCCGAATATAATTCGAAGCATTTTGAACAAAATCCGACGCAAACAATTATAAAAATGGTTAAATTGTTTATTTGTATATATATTGCAATCAAAAAGTCATATTTAAACGTTAAAACATAAGATTAACAACAAATAAACAAAACGTAAATCAAAACATTGCGTCACGTGACAAACTTCAGCCAGATAAGCCATCTTCAGCCGGCTGACATTCTGGCTGACTTGGTTATCTGGCTGACAATAAAGAAACGCGTTTTGGCTTACTTGGCTGACTTGGCTTACTTGGCTGACAATAAAGAAACACGACCATTATCTAATAGGGGATTTGGTACAAGGAATCTTGGACTAAGTAACGATACATTCTGACAACGAAAAAATTCTGATAAAAGTTGACTGGACATTTCCAATCTTTTAAACATCGTATAATACAGTATACGCTACAATTTGATAAAAAAATGTATTAAATCAAATATTTTTCATTTGACCAGAAATGTAAAATCAAATCAAACGTCATTCCTGAAATATCCTAGTAATGATGCAAAACAGATATGAGTTTTCATTTAAATTCCAACAAACAACGAGAGACAAAGACAAAGCAAAAAGCTTCAACCAATTTGTGAAAGGGTAAAGGGTCTTGACACTGATATATGCTCTATCATAATTAAATTTGGTGCAGACAAGTAAACGCTAACTGGATTTTCCGCTGACACTAACCACGTTTTGTCGCCGCTTTTGTAGAGACGGAGGGAAAGACAATGAATGGGTACTGGATGCGTCATTCCTTCACGCCACGGTAGTGTTCGATTGAGGATTCAACAAATGAGTTAACAACAACATTGATATATTTATAAGTAGTTTTTGAGTGATTTGTCAATGATTTGTCAATGATTTGAATATGACGTGAAACAAGTACTACTCCGTCTTTGATAGGGAATCAGCATGGGCAAGGAAAGACTCAATAACTGTATACTCAGAAAATTTGTTTAAAGAATCAGCAAAAGACATCGGTGACACTAGCCCATGCACTCAAAAACAGCTTAGCCAGGTCAAAACAAAGGTCAAAAAGGTCATATCTGATGAGTTTAATAGTTACTGGTGTGAACATGTTAAAGGTCTCGCGGTGCAAGGTCGCTTTCTGGAGCTATTAAATCTCGAGAAAAATAGCCTAACATGGCGTTCTATTGCATATAACCTTCCTCGTAACGTATTAAAATTTGCTGTAAATGCTTCGATCGACACCTTGGCAACAAATGCAAATCTTAAAAGGTGGGGCAAGCGCACAAACGCACGTTGTTCTCTTTGCAAAGGCAAAGAAACCCTGCACCATGTCCTTAACTACTGTTCCATTATGTTGCCAAGGTACACATGGAGGCATAATTCCGTTTTGAAATATATATATGAAATCCTCGAAATGTGTGAATGTACATACGATATAAACGTCGATTTGCCAGGTCTTAGCAAAGGAGTGTCAACCCTCCCAACAGACATCTTGATTACTAATCAACGACCAGATATATTCCTGGTCAATAGAAATGATAAAACATGTATAATAGCCGAACTTACAATATGTTTCGAAACGAATATTCAAGCCGCGCACGAGCGCAAACAAGGAAAATATGCGCCCCTTTCATTAGACCTGGAAAATCGCGATTATAAGGTCCACATGTATACCTTTGAAA
>LQRL01042980.1:0-14416 GCA_001703475.1 Hydroides elegans
TATATGTGAATTTAAACGCAACAGACAAAAACTGTTGCTTGAATAAAAACCTGCAGTTTTACTAAATTACCAAGGGGGATCTTTCCAACCGACTTTTTTTTTATACTATTCATTATTTGTTTATTCTTGATTAAATTTATGTTATCAATTTACACCCATGAATGTAAAGCCAGGTATATAATACAAATCAATACCATTATATTGGGAAATAGCTTCAACTGAAGCCCCTACCATCTTAACATCACATACTCTATTTAATTTTCTTTCTCGCTCTCCCTCCTATCTTCTCCCCCTACCTCCTGTCTTCTGCTCTCTCCCATCGGGGCATTAGGGCAAGTTACACATTGTTTGAATTGACAAAATTTATTGAAATTATCATATAATAGACTTAATCATTGATGATGTTATTAAATTGGGGTAAATTTGTTTGTAAGCCTAATCAATTCATATCACGATATTGATTCATTTTATTAAAACACCTATTATATCTATATGGTAAACACCGCAGTGACCAGTTATAAATATGAGTAGTTATAGCCGATATAGCCGATATTTCAATTGTTAAATTCCCTTTAGACATTTTCTATATAATTAATTCTATAATTAATAATTCTATTAATTCTATAAATATCTGAATTACCAATTATCTAAATGAATATTATTTATAATGTGCGAGACAAACGAATATGAATTCCATATAAATCAGCACTTCAGTAAACAAATAATCTATATACCATGAAAAATAAAAACAACATTGAAGATGCTATTAAAGTGTGCAACGAAACGACGTGAAAAAAAGAAGGCGGACGCGAGTTAACTAAAAAGTGCATCAATGCCAGATTCTGAATTATGACGCGGAACCCGGACACGCCGCACCCTCAAAAACTAATCCATTAAAACTCCCCTTTTGACTAACTACCCCCCTCCCCAGATGAACACTACACTTACACGATTAATATTCATGATTTTTTATATACTCAAATTTTGTACAGGCCATGTTGCAATGTTGCAATGTTATTACTACGTGTTATATAAAATGCTCTCACACTTCTATAAATCACATTCACTTCTCGAAACAAATCCTTCGTGACACCATCTCTAATGAAAAATTTAATGCATTAAATCTTAAATCCAAATTACACAGAAAATTACTAGTTTTTATACTAGTAACTTTCTATAATCCACTTACCTATATCACTAGCCTCGGGTTAGTATTGGATTTCAGTAGCCCTGCTGGAGGCGTATCTATAAGTCTTTCACCATATTAATTTTAATTCCCTTCTTTTTCATTTTTTGGAAATACATTTTAAATACTATATATCAGCCAATCTATTTTCAACCGGGTTTATTACTTTTAGATTGGAATCTATAAATTATATCAAAGGGAAATAAACATTTGTTTCAATCGATGTAAATTAATGAATGCTTAATAGTTTATATCTAATGGATAGTAATTGGGATTGGTATTAATGTCAGGATAGTCATAAAATGATATCAACACAGTCTTGTCGCCAATATTTGTGATTATGCATAAACGCTTTGTTAAAAATATCATACATTTGTATTATCGACCGTTAAATAAATTGTCGAATTTTGTTATCGGCATGACTTCGTGCTCATTTAAACACTCCCTCGATGCAATGCTTGTGATTAATAGCTATCATTAGAATATTTAATTTGAAACATACATTTTATAATAAAACCTTATAATAAAACCACACTAATGTCAAAATTGAGTACATCACAAATTGGCATGAATATACCATTTGATTATAGTTGAGTTAAGTAAATATGAAAAATTCTAATATGGTTGGATTCAGTTATGAAATAAAAATAGAACAATGTCTCATTAATTTTTTTAAGTATTGTGTTTTTTTTTCAAATCCGTAATAATCGATGTTATATTTTTGAAACACTTCAGATCACAACTGAGTTCGCGACCTTTGAAAAAAATACGTTGATTCATGATCGATATTGCTAATCAATTGATCCATTTATCACAATGATATTTTGATGAATATTAATGTTTACTAATAATAGAAATGTATACAGGACTATCAATTTCGCCATATTAAATAGGACGTGCATCTCATATAAACGCGTATCTAAAACAAATCGAATAAATCCTATAAATGTATTAATGAATATAATGACAATGTAACGCAATGTAACCCTAGCCTATGTCACTATTCATGTCGCATGCGTTAACCTTAGTAAAAAATACAATAAATATGTAATATTGGCATCTTATAACATTTGTAACAGAGAAAAAAAGATAAACAATACAGATGCATCATTTATACATGCTTCTGAACAATATACCCTTGCATTGGACAAGTAACAAGCTGCTTGATACAAAGAAGCGTTGTTTTTCTTGTTTACTAACCATAACTTAACCATTACACTCATTACAAAATAAACCCATTATTTTATTAAATATAACAATGATTGAACATAACTAGTTGAAGAAGTTTAATAGAGACCGTGTCTTTGGAAAATGTACACTTCTTAGTCTTAAAATAGAATCTTACATGATTTGAACCGAAGAAACTGTTGTGCCATAATGATGTGATCATGCTTAAAGTAAACTAAGCATCTAGCCAGTATATGATTACTAATCATTACTAGTTAGGAAAAATAATAGATTATATGGAAATGTAGAAATCCAACCTAGATAATCATAAATCAAACTGATAACAATGGGAAAAATACAAAGCACCATCATTTTCAGAACTTTACTCTTATCATTCTGTATTTGACTCATAAGGGCTATGCAAATATCAGGCATTGATTTTATCGTGAGAAAGAACAGACAATGTCGACACAATGTAACAGTGCATTTGAACACGAGATCGACCATTCAATGTGCCATGGAATGTGGAAGAAGAAATTACTCACGAGTAAATTTCAAAAGACCACCATGCGAGATTTTAAACTATGACACGACAAATTGGGATACAATAGTCGAAGAACAGGACTAGAAGTGTATCTGTAAGTTGATATATATTGAATATAGTTCCAAGAATAGAGTGGCAACGGGGTCGACGTTTTATTTATATACATATCGACCAGACAATAGAGATCTTATTTTTTAAAAGGAGGCCTCCTCCCAATATTTTAAACTTGATTCAAACGTAAAACGTACTTCAAAACTACTAAACTCAAACAATCACGTAAGGTTCGTTAATACCGACAAAACAATATGTAATTTAACTTCTTTCCTCTTTCCTTATGAACATATCACATGTCTTCTTGACCACTTTTAAACTATTTTAAAAACATATTAACACCAACGTGCTGTATTTTACAGTTTGCAACAAATCTCTGTAGTGTTTTTGTGGCACGCTTCTGTTTTTTGACGGAGATCATATCTTCAATGTTTTCGCGGACGAGAAAATGGTTCGAACAAATATGACTAGACTATCACATAAAAAGTCTTATGGCATATGGCACAAACAAGTTTTGGTATCGCTTGGTACGGCATCTTAGTATTTTAATACTGTTTTGTTTTCTAAAATCGTACTTCAAATTATTGTTTTTTTAGGTAGGATATCATGAATTTTGTCACTTTCTGACTTGATTGTATTGAAAAACGTTTGCACATTTGATCTCTTCTATATTTTAATGTATCTAAATTCAGTTTTGATAGACCATCTGAATAATTACCACACGGAAAGATAATATGTATCGCTCTCTTTTGAATTGTTTCGATTTGTTGTCTCTGTAGTAGCGTTAGACTAGTCGTCCATACCGGCGCTGCATATTCACAAATGGGTCTAACAATGCTTGTATAGAAGTGTTTCAAGTCTGTTTGACTTGCCCCTGATGATTTCAGTTTTTTCCATAAAAATAGTCGCTTTCGTGCTTTTTTCAGTATATTGTCAGTGTCGTGATCCCACTTTAGATCGTCTTGAATTGTAATCCCTACAAGTTTAGCCTGATTAACCGTGTCTGTCTCGATATTGTCTATTTTGATAGGGCTAAATTGTGGACGCGATCGTGAGAGATTTATAGTCAGTTCGTGAGTCTTGAGTGCATTTAGTCGCATCTGGTTTTCGGTTGTCCACTCGTTTATTTTATGTATGCTCTGTTGTATTGTCGAAACAGAGTTTTTCGGCACTATTTCAAATGGCGTACTATCATCTACGATTTTGAATATCGGGTGGTCTGCTTTCAGGACGTCGATCATCAAAATGAAGGCTTCCAATAATAACTCGACCATTTATTGCGCAAAATTGGAGTAGCTTGGTCCGTAAACCGTAATACCGACTGTTTCTGGTCAATTTTCATGTTGATCACTTCCGACTTTTGCATTGAGGTGGCCAAGGGTCAAGTATGTGTTTATCCTCGGCAATGCATTGATTTTTTCCTCGTATATTGTCGTCAAATTCTTCATATATTTCATCTTTGTAGCTGGAATCAGGGGCGTATATTTGGAAAATAGTTACCGGTCCATCGATAGACGTTAGTTTTTTAGAAATGCATTCATAGGATGAGATGCACTTTGCCCATTCGTTTGCTATCAACATTTTTCTAGAATTCATTATGAAAGAACTGAGCGAATTTGATCAAACACTAGCCCTAACAGACACTTGCTCTGCCGATATAAGGTATGCAGACGATACCACCCTATTGTCTTAAAGGAAGTACCAAACAGCTAGACGCGGCGTGCAAGTAATAAAACATGAAGATAACAGGCGCAAAATGTAAGATCATATCCTCAAGCGACCAAGACGCAGTACTAGATGGCAGCAAAGTCGAGCATGCCAAAGAGTTTGTGTTTCTTGGAATCGTGGTCCCAAATTCCTCCCCCGACGTGAGAAGTTGGATATCGCTTGCCTCAGCCGCATTCAATCGACTGAAGAACTCAATCTGGCAAAAACGCAAAATAAAGAAGCCTCCGAAAGTGAGACTATATAAAGCGATCATTCTTCCAATTGCAAC
The DNA here is from genome assembly GCA_001703475.1 of Hydroides elegans. Classification (NCBI taxonomy): domain Eukaryota; kingdom Metazoa; phylum Annelida; class Polychaeta; order Sabellida; family Serpulidae; genus Hydroides; species Hydroides elegans. Next base: position 4,945 of record LQRL01042980.1, read on the forward strand.
TTACGCCGCCGAGACAAGGACCATAAAGGCATTCGAAATGCGATGTCTGAGAACCATCTCCGGTGTGAAGCTGCGTGACCGAGTCAGAAACAAAGCAGTGAGGATGACCTTGCATATGAACTCGACCATATTAGACACTATCAAAACCAAAAGGTTAAAGTAGTGTGTGGCCCGAAACCAGTAGATAGCTACGTGGCACCTTGTACCACCTTGACTTCCCAAACTCAAGACCTTGAGGCCATCGGCCAAAGAAATGGTGCACCCAAATCTGAGAGGACACCGGCCTACCACTGACGGCAGCAGAACGCAGAGCGTTCGAAAAGTCAGACTGGCACAGAGAAGTCACGGAGAGAGCGAGGCTCCTGAGAGGATTATGCCTTTAAGTCAAGTCAAGTCAAATATGAATATAATGTTTTTTTATGTAAAATTCTATAATAAGTGTATTCATTGTAAAATCAATGCCTTATTAGTAAATCATTATAAATAACCTTTGTTTTTTATATTTGATCTCATTAGTAATATTATAGCTTAAATCTTTTTTAATTGTCATATACTATGGAAAATGAGTAACGTATTGTATTATCATTTTGTTTTTGTGAATGGACTGATGCCTTATTGTAAATGATGTCATTTGTTCACTAGCCTATTTGATTTGAATAATGCGCTTTAGTAAACTTTACCTACACATCAATAATAGCATCAATAACAATAACATCACTTACCCAAATAATTTATCTACAGCAATTTTCAAACTCCTTTTCGATATTTGTTCTTTAAACACGTCACATGAAACGAATTGTTCACGTTTCTTGACGTCACATGAAATACTATTGAAAATGATAAATTAAGTATTCCACCCAAAATCTCAAACACAGTCAAATTTTAGGAGTAATCGAAAATTGCAGATGATATATTGGCCGGTTGCGGTTCGTGGTTTTACCTCTCACCGACGCTTGGGAACTGCTCAAGCTTGCATTTGGGTGACAATTTTTGCCCCTGACAATTACTATTCTTTTCTCAGAAACATTTCCAGCTCTGCATTTATTGAGTTATTCAATTTTGATTTGATTCATAATGAGTAAAGTCTACGTATTAAATGTAATTTTGTTTGACGATAGATTATGATATCTGTATGTATAATCATAAACATGTAAACAATGCATAAATTCCATTTAATCTATTTGTTAGTGATTTAAGATATTGTTCGAAAAATCCAAATTTTGTCGGTTTCAATTAAAAATGTTGGAAAAGCGGATGTGCAATTTACGTCCTTAATACAGCCGACTGTGACGTGACGTCAAAAAGACGTTATTTTTTAACGGTGCACGCCAAGTAAGGTAATAACAAAAGTCAAAAAGAATGCGAAAAATCTAGACGCATCTTAGATATATAGTAAAAATAACATGCAAGTTGACGTACCACTATGTAAACCTGAATATAAATATATCGAAAATGGATGCCTTATCATCATCAAGGTATTTTGGAATTGAAATTCCGATTTAAAGATACCAGAAAATGTTAAACACCATCTATATAAACGCATGCCTTTTAGAAATGCACATACTGCTTAAGACTGGTTGTCTTCAATATCAAAACAAGTAAGGTTTATGATCCTTCGAAATACGACATAAGAGTTGTATGTGATATTGTTTCCTGACTTTCAAAAAGTATTTGAAAATGTTCAAAGTCTCTCAGGACCAGCATCAACTTTCACATGTCGGTAAAACTTAGAACCTTTGGATCCTTGTTCCCCCTTTTTACCATCAACCAGCTAAGATGTTTATATTCATTGTTTGCGTTTATGTCTTTGGAAAGTTATATTAGTGTTGTTTTTTAAATGATTTGACTTACTTGACTTATGGGCGTAATGCCCTCCGGATCCTTGCTCTCTCCGTGACTTCTCTCCGCCAGTCTAGCCTTTCGGACGCTCTGCTTTCTGTCGTCGCCAGTGGAAGGCCTGTGTTCTCTCGGATTTGGGTGCACCATTTCTTTGGCGGTCGGCCTCGTGGTCTCGGATTTGAAATGCAATACATTGAAAATACTGTTTCACAACATGTATATTTTCCCCCAAAATATGTTCTTTGTAAAAAAATATATATTGTCATGACAAAACACGGATTAGTGGGACATTATTGACAGTGTATTTCATTCTAAAATAACATAAAATATGATTACTTTTTCATATATGTAAATACAAATCATTGAATTGACTAACTATGTAGAGGGGCACTCAACGGATTTTTTTGGTCAAAGCTATTAGAAACGGCCTAAATCATGTAGGAATCTATCCAAAAACATCGTACAATAACTAGTATTTATTTTCATATAAAAATCTTTATTCTTTTTTGGAAGCAAGTTGAACATTGTTTGAAGTTGCAAGGAACTTTTCAGGGGCTTTCCTACAATAATAAACCATATTTTTTATATTAAAATGTTGTACAAGAATTAATATTTCTCCTACCAGAATAAAGAATCTTTTACAAGAATTAAGATTCCTACCAGAATTAAGATTTTAAAACTATTTTGTTGCTACAAGAGTTAAGATGACGTTATTAACGACACTTCTCGTGCCAATTTTTGTGAAAAACCGTTTCGAAAAACAGTGAAATTCAAATACAAGGTTAAAAGTTAATAAATTGAATTAATAAAGGAGGATCTACAATAAATCAAACATAGGATAGTTTTGGCAGGTAAAAATGTTAGATATCACATTTATTTCATTTTGTTACTATTGATAGTATTTTATGCATTCGCCCTCGATACTGTGGGCGTGCTCAAAAATAATATATAGAGGCACACCAAGTTCTCGCCCTCGCTCTAGGTCTGGTTTTCGCTTAAATTGGGGCGCGTCTTTAATCTGATAAATGAATTAGCCGTAGCTTTATACAGCACACCTGTTAAGTTTCCCTTAATTCTTGTGATTTCATATGAACATTGCTTGTGCGAATTATATAGGTTTATTATTTTATTCGGGTGATTTTTATTCCGAAACAGGAAAAGCTAGTATACTTCACAATTCTGTTAGTGTCGTTTCTTTATTCTGGTGGTTTCTTTTTTCTAAGAAATGAAAAATCCTTTTTATGTTTATTCTGAAAAATGTGCAAGGAAAATTAATGATTTTTTGTCATGTTTATTCTGTTCGGGTGTTTTGCAAGCAAGCAAACCATGTGAAAAGAATAGACATTTACCCGAATAAACCGCTGAGTGCCCTCGTATGTTGTCTTCAATATCAAAACAAGTAAGGTTTATGATCCTTCGAAATACGACATAAGAGTTGTATGTGATATTGTTTCCTGACTTTCAAAAAGTATTTGAAAATGTTCAAAGTCTCTCAGGACCAGCATCAACTTTCACATGTCGGTAAAACTTAGAACCTTTGGATCCTTGTTCCCCCTTTTTACCATCAACCAGCTAAGATGTTTATATTCATTGTTTGCGTTTATGTCTTTGGAAAGTTATATTAGTGTTGTTTTTGAAATGATTTGACTTACTTGACTTATGGGCGTAATGCCCTCCGGATCCTTGCTCTCTCCGTGACTTCTCTCCGCCAGTCTAGCCTTTCGGACGCTCTGCTTTCTGCCGTCGCCAGTGGAAGGCCTGTGTTCTCTCGGATTTGGGTGCACCATTTCTTTGGCGGTCGGCCTCGTGGTCTCGGATTTGAAATGAAATACATTGAAAATACTGTTTCACAACATGTATATTTTCCCCCAAAATATGTTCTTTGTAAAAAAATATATATTGTCATGACAAAACACGGATTAGTGGGACATTATTGACAGTGTATTTCATTCTAAAATAACATAAAATATGATTATTTTTTCATATATGTAAATACAAATCATTGAATTGACTAACTATGTAGAGCGTATGTAAGGCTCAATTTAAAACAGTGATATTTTTAGCAAACATAAGTGTAGAATTGTTATAATACCACATTTTAATCAAATGTTTTACATTAAACTAATCGTTACCCTTCAATACACAATTCTTAAGATCACAACAAGGAATCCTCAAGGAAACCTTTATTCTATATACTTTAATTATAACATTATAAATCAGGATCACACCATTACTATCCAGTAGTCACATAGATATGGTTTGTTGTAGCGGTTATAATCAAAAAGTTTCAAAAAGGTTCTTCTGGTTAATATAGGATCTGACAGCTTTTAGATACCAAGGGCAAATAAAGCGATCATAGGGTAACTCAAGACACCCTGAAATCAAAGCAGCTTATACACGTATTGCCATTTCTATTTCACATTTAAGATGATTTTCTCATTATTCAGATGAGCACGCCTGTCTTATCTGAAATTCTTTCTATTTACAAAATTATAAGATTTTCAAAATGTAACCTTCTATGATACATTTAAATGTGTCTACTGGTTGCATGTCCAAGTTAAACCTTTAAAAATATTCGGTGGTGCGCTTTTAGAATATTTTGTTAAAACAAAATCTTTAATCTTTACAAAATATTTGATATTGACAATGTTATACAATAAAATCTCGGTAGAGATTGTTTATGAATTCAAAATACATGGGCTTATCATCCAGATCAAAATGGCCCCGGTCATATAGGCCCCGGTCACAATGGCCCAAATTTTGGCAACCAATGTCATAATGGTCCCGGTCAAAATGGTCCCAGTTACAAAAACATTGAACATTAAACTAGGCAAAATATTTTAATATCCGACGATTAGATTTCAAATTCAACTGTTTGGAATATTATCTAAGGGTGTTTAGAATAATATTATGTAAATTTCAATTTGATTATATAACAACACATATTAAATAGTCAAAATTATCATAATAAACTTATTGAAACTGTTTAGGTATGTAACAGCATACTAGTAACTACCACGTAGTTTATCTTATTTACATTTGAGTTAATTCCCAAATCAACATAACATTTAACATTAATATTAGTGGGACCATTTTGACCAGGCCATTATGACCGGATACCATGGACGTCCAATGTTCATATGCTAAGATATGATTCAGATATCATTGTACTGAATTTTTAAACTGGTGTTTTAAATTATATAATTATGTAAGACCGTTAAAAATCAACGCTCTAACATATTGCGATTAAATCGGACAGGCTTTGTGGTTAAATAAAATTTCCCTTTTGAAAATTCACTCACCCATAAGCCTATTACCTATTAACATGGTGAGCAAATAAGCTTGGTTGTGCCTTTAGCAAAGGACAATATAGGTAAATACTTTTCTCAGTGGCTCTGTGGGATCAATGATTTTACAGAGGGGGTATGGAAACTGGAATACAAATATAGGCTAAATAAGGACAAATAGTAAACCAGTATGCACGTTTAACATATTGATAATATAGGTGCAAATGCTCATTTACAAACGTTTATAAATGAGGGTACAGAAAAAACAATTAACATTTAACTAATTCAAACGATTAACTTAGCATGGATACATAAAAGAAGTTTAATAATTTGAATAAATCATTATTCAAATAAAGGATAATGAACAGTCAAGCGATGACGGATTCGGACGCTAATAACAGCGAAAAAGAGGATAATTTCAGACAAAATTATCTCACTGAGGAGCAGCGGTCTCCGGTAAAATCCCATAAAAAGAAAAAGAAGAAACGGAAGCACAGGGAGAGATACGACAACGAAGCTTTCGATGACATGAATACCAGTAAACATTCGGCAGCGGATTTATTGAATATGAAACCGCCCTTGATAAGTGAACCCAATAAGACATCGAACAAAGTGGGTCCAATAGGTGAAACTATGACGTTTGATATTCACCGAGGTACTGTGGGTAGGGAGAAGGATGGCAGTGTGAACAAACCGTACTCCACGAAGATTCCTACAACACTCGAGGTAACGTGCACTTAATGACAGATTTATTCTAATGAGCATTGTATGCGAACCTTCCTTAAAAATGCTTACATAGATTTTATATGATTATGTTATAATTTAATTGTATGTGCAACATCCATTTTGAATTGAACATGGACACGATAACAAATTTACATACAACGTCATATTCAGGTCATTCTACGTTGCGACGACGACGATGCAACGGTTAGGTAGTTACAATAACCTATACAATGTTAAAACAATATCGATGTCATTTTTCTATTAAAATAACTTTACGTTTTGTTTCAGTTTCAAGAGCTGTGTCGCGCAAAAAATTACCCCCAAGTTCGAGATATCCTGTGTCGTTTGTCGCCACAAGACGCAAAGGCATTGGTCAACTCTTACGATCGATTTCGTCCTTTACATATGGCAGTGCGTTATGCCTATGTGCCTGGAACCATGGAAATGGTCAAGCTTCTCGTCGAATTCGGAGCGGGTATGTAGAACTATGGTAGTGTATTGTAGGGGTGTGGGGACTAAGCATGACCCCAGATCTATGAGAAGTACTTTTATTTTGAAATTTATAAATGCATTTTTTTCTTTACTTTTGCGAATTATTTTGCGCATTAACAGTCTGTAATTACAACTGCATATTAACGTAAGCATACTATCATATTGTAAAGCAAATGTTGCCTTAGGCTGGGGTTACATTTGCCTTTTATAAACCCCAACTTTTGTGTAGTCTGCAATGTGTTCGTTATTGGTCATATATTCATCATTTTTAATTTGGTTTGATTTTGTATAAAACTATAACCTATGATCATTCAGATGTAAATGGAGAAGATATTGACAAGCAAACTCCACTCCACAATGTATCCAGAGTAGATTTTATGAAGACAGAAAAGCAGCAGGTTTGATTTCAACCTTATTTTTGTGACCAATCCAAGATAAGCTATGATATAAACACAAAGGTTCTTCGCAACTTTTCAATCCGAAATTTCAATATTCTACCTAAGCCCAAAATGTTTTTTTTTAAATAAGATCTATGATTTTTTTTTCATTTGATGAAGAGCACCCAACGAGGTGTTCCTCAAAAAGGTGTTCCTTTTCAAATTTGATCTAGCTACAAACTTTCGAAAATTGCCGACTGTTATTTTTTACCAATCGAGTTGAACATTTTATTTTATTTTCATTCATATCCATATAGTTAAGCGTGCTACATAGTTATGTCTTGAAAAATTGGTATTATATACAGGTATTTCAATTTTCATTTAAAAAAAGGTGTTCCTTTCCCGATTCTAGCCATCTAGATGAGCGAGGCAAGGTCAGTTAGTTACAAAAATAGGAACACCTCTTTGTAAATTCATTATTTTTTAACTTGATTTTTATTGCATATTTCAATGTTTGGAGTGGTTTTAGGCCTAAATTAACACATTTCAAAAATTAGGTCGTGGGATGCCCTTCATTTGATATACATTGTACATGCAGTGGCATATTTTAACTGGATTCCTTGATTGACTGAGAACCTCGTTAAATCATTTTTCAGTTATTTTTTTTACTATTTATCACCATCAAAAGGGTCATTTCGCACGTCTACCTAAATCAGAAGGGTTTGCTCAATCCCGAAGGTGTCTGGATAAGACACATTTTATTTAAATGACTGTTTTTGTTTTCTAAATAAGGGTGATGACCTATCTATTCCTCCAACCAAAGAGACCAGTGTCGTCCTCTACCTCGTGAGCCAAGGAGCGGATATTAATAAATGGGATAAATTTGGAAACGCTCCTCTACATACCGCCATATCGCGGGGCAATGATATTATCATTCGGGATTTGGTGTATGCTCCTGGAATCGATCTAGAGGTGAGATTAGCGAATAATTGAAGAAGAGTTATATAAATTGGCTTACTAAAGAGTATTTTTGAAAATAGAATCTACTTTTTTGGGTGACAAAGAATAAGGCCGCGGTTACACAGAGCTAGCTGTTTTTCACGTCGGTGATTAGTCCTCTATATTTTCTTTATAAAAAAACTCGTGTCAAACAAAGCAGCAGCAGTTTTTAACGTCAGCTTTTTCAGTCAAAAGTGGTTACACTGCGTTTTTTTTTCACGTCAATCTTGCTATAACACAGAGGAAGAATCCAGCGGGAAAAACTGCTAGCGGGGGAAAAAAAACGCCGTGCATGTCACTCAACTCCTTCTGAAATACTGGAGGGATTTTTAAGCCTTTCCGCTTCTTTTTGTGTAACCACTAAAAAAGCTCGCGTGAATAACTGCTATCGTTTTAGAAAGCTCTGTGTAACCTCGGCCTAAATCGACTTAAGTATTACTATTTTTATTTATTGTGGCTTGTATTTGGCCATTTCGTGTAACATGGTTGTAACTTATAGCTGATCCATGTAGTTTTTTTATATATTTTTATCCCATAAAACTAACCCCAATATCATATACACATTATCTCAGATAACTACGATGAATTCTTCACCTTTAAACATTTCAGTTGCCCAACACCCAGGGCCTTCGGCTTCTACACCTAGCGGCCTATGTAAACAGTTCTTACGCCGCCCAGCTTTTATTGCAAGAAGGTGCCATATCGGATAGCATAGATTTGAACCAACGGCTACCGATCCATTATCTAACATGGCAAAGCGATGGTATAGGGACACTGGAGACGCTTTTGAATACATATGAAAAGCAAGGAGGAAAAACAAAGTTGGCAAAGGTAATAGTAACTTTTGGTTTTGAATTTGATAAAGGTTTAATAATTCAAAATGTTCATAGCATAATTTTAATGTATATCTTTAGTACGATAGTGTCCAAAGTACCAATACTCTATTGGTGAAATAATAATTTTCTGACTAGGACTGAAAGTTGCATGTCTGTTGAATTCTCTAACATTAATATACCTATTTTGTGGCGTATTTTCACATTTTGCTATCAATATTTTAAATTCAGGCGCTATCATCGAGAGATATCGACAAAAAGACGCCGCTCTTTCTTGCCGTTGAAGCAAAGTGCGTTGCAGTTGTCAAAGTCTTATTGAAACGAGGTAAATATTACGGAACGGGAGTCGTTTAGAAAGGTGTCAATCTCAGGTTGGCACCGAAAAAAAAACATATAATTGGAACTCATATTAGAGTTAAACGGACGTTCGTATACTTCTTGAACGTCTTTCTTAAGGCCACTTCAACAGAACCGGCGCAAATTTAGCGCGTATCATCTACTGCGCCCGGCATCAGTTTTCGGCATAAATAAAAATATTATGAATACCTAAAGCTATAGCAAATTATATAAATTCGCAATACAACTATAATATAACTGAGGATGCTGACCTGGATTTTCTAGACTCGTACAGAATAAAATACTAAATCCCTTGTTTCTTTGTGTGATAAAATTAAACTTTTTTTTAATGTTTTGTTAAAGGAACCAAAATAGAGGAGTCGGTTGATGGAAAATGTGTTATATCCGCTCTTAATATGGCTGCTAGTGCTGGTGATATGGAGATTGTCAAGGTAAACCATCGAACATAATTATCAATACATATACTATCTATAACGGTTATACCAATACATTTATTGAATAATAATCTTAAAATAAAAATGAGAATAATTGTTTTTAAATTTTACATTCCCCCTCCCTCTCA
>LQRL01042980.1:14692-25273 GCA_001703475.1 Hydroides elegans
AATGTTCCATTTTCAATTTTGCAGATTTTACTCGAATACGACGCCAACGACCAAGCGGTGGACGAAGATGGAAACACAGCCCTGCATTTGGCTGCGGCCCACAACCACACCGATATAGTCGAGTTGCTCGTCAGGTACATCAATATATGAATAAAATATAATTGATAATAGTGCTATTATTAGGGGAGAGCTCGAATAACTTTATCTCGAAGTTGTAAACGATTTTACTCTTTAAAGACATAACATTTATTTTTCAAATTAGTTAATTGACATGAAGCAATGTGTAAGGCCCAGCGTTGTGCTTTTCAATACAGGTTATACACATTCAGTTAAAGATTTCCCTTGCAAAAATTAATCAATCACTTTTTTAGTTAAAAATTTAAAACAACTCACGTGACATCTGATGATATCGAACGTTCGCATAAATGATAAGAGAGAAAACCGTTAAAATTTGCACTATGACAGACCCTTTATACACTGTTCGGGATTGGATTTCGACAAGTACAAATAATCCTCTTAATACATTCATATATAAAACCCTTTAATTTTCTAGCAAAAACAAAGGCCTGCTCAAGAGTCGAAACAACAAGAACCACAGCGCCGTTCTAACAGCAGCGGTGTATGGTTCCTCAGAAGCATTGATCAAGTTGCTCAACATGGGGTCAAATGTGTTCGATAGGTCGCAGAATAAGACGCTTTTGAGACTGGCCGTGGATAATGGCAAAGATCATACACTGGAAGTGAGTTAATAAATGAATTCTCAAATATATATGGAGCAAAGTTATGTCTCCCTATGATAAAATTGAGTGATACAGAGCCCCCATGCCTATGTTAGAATTCTACTTAATCAAAATTACACAAAATATATTTATCACGACCCTCATATATTGTAGATATACGGCACAATTACACTCAGAATAATTAACAGCAAGTTTTCCCCTCGCAGTTTTTTTTGCATAAAATTGCAAAGTTTACATTACATCTCTAATTGTATATTGTCATCGAAATATGAATTTTCACATTCGCTTTTATTGATATTTTTTTGCTCATTTATCACTTGCCATAATTATGCGTAGAATAAGGTGAAAAAGTATGTCTTTTTTACACAGCGTCTTCTCGAGTTTTGCTTGGAAAAGGATGTTTTGCGATTGAAGATCCTGACGTTTGCCGACAACGATGGAAACACTCCAATGCACATTGCCGCCACGCTTGGCTACATTCGATGTGTGCGCGTCATGTGTCAGGTATAGAATCTATAGTCTATATTCTAACTTGATTCTAGAATGCAACCTGAGATTCCACGAAGAAATCAAAGAACGATTTTTTGTGTCTCGTTGTTCTCACTCATGTGAAGAATCTTGTGGAAAACATATGCTATCGTGATAATATCTGTCTATACGCAATGAATTGTGCTTTTATGCATCAAATCGCCGAAGTAATATTTTAACATTTTTGTTTAAGAAACGCTTCGCTATACCGGGCTTGAAATCATCTTGGCAAAATAAACGAAGACAAACACCTTTGCATCTGGCGGCAATACACGGACATGCCGTGTAAGTGGAAAGAAGAACCGACTCAAATAAGAATTGAAATAATGTATCTTTAAGGGTCAAAATCCTAAGAAAAATACTGTTGCTTGATCTAAATATAAATTAATCAATATGTTTGCACTGGCGCATCAATGTTGCTTGGGATCAATGCGAGCGTATCGACCTAAATCCTTCACATAAATTACTTTATTGAGTTAGTACCTTAATATATGGATCCCTTCCTTATACATTTAACGTTGAAAAATTGTTGCACTACCCTTTTTTATTTATTTGCATATTCTTCCAACAGGATTGTGAAAGAGCTGCTGCGTTCCGGTTACTTTGACCTTGAAGCAGAGGACGACGACCAGAGGTCACCACTAGAGTGCGCGGCTGAGGCCTCGCAGAATAACGTCGTCAAACAGCTCATCAAGTATCATGCACGTCTGGTTAAAGGGTATGTAGCCATTGTCTGTGTGGTTATTTTCATAAACTTCTCCGTTCCTTAGAACGACGTGCCATAGATGCGTCCCACGATGACGAAAATGCATTTCCGGCGGGAATTTTCCGTTATTGTCACGCGCCATTTAGGATTGTGAAAGAGTAATCGAGTTCGAGATACGTTAATTGAGTAACAATTAAACGTACAAAACGATGTTGCTCCCAAATGCTTTGAAATGTGAATAAAAATATATCCGAATTAGAACATATTTCCGGTGTGGTTGATTTTTGTCGATGCAATGTCGATAATGCATGTTTTCAAATCAATTTTGATAAATTTAATTAAACAAAAAAAAAAAAAAAACAATGGAATTTTATATAACTATGACATCTTGTAATTATTTGTGAGAATGCAATGGTACTTAAGTATAGGAATAATATATTTGATTGCCATGTAGGGATGACAACTCGACCAAAATGGACCTGCTCCATATCGCCTCCATGAAGGGCTGGAGCGATGTCTGTGCAATCGTGCTCGACCATGGCGCGGATATCAATGGCACTCAGAACGGGGTAAGGGCGCTGAACATTTTCCAAGGAGTAGATAAAAAACACTTTATTAATGGTAACTGTTCTATACAAAAATAGGACGGTTGGTCACATTTCTTAACAATTATAGAAAAAAAACAAGCGTAAATGTCACGAAATGCATAAATAATGCCTTAACACTCACCAAATTAAGCCTATCGCAGAGGATTTTGTTTAAAAACAAATAAAGGTATTTGTATGCTTGAATAAACCAGCCGATAAAATATTGACTTTTTCAGGATACACCATTGCATCTCTCAGCACGCCATGGGCGCCTCAAATGCATCGACTTATTCATCAAACGTGGCGCAGATGTCACGAAGCTCAATCAACAGCTCAACTGCTTGGAAATGGCTATCCAGTATGGACAGAGGTAGGTTTATCTGCGAACTAAAATACATATACATCATGTATCAATAAATGACACACAGTTTATAATCTAAATAAATAAAATGATTAAATATTTTTATTTTTTTATGCATTTCAAAACAACTCCATTTATAAAACAATCATGTAGTTTCCAAAAGCTTTTTTGTGGAAAAATAAGATAAATCTATATTAGAGTCTTGCTTATTCTTAAGATTGTTCTTATTTTGCTTTGGTATTAGGGACTTCCAGGCATCAATTTTAGAATCCGTCTAAAATGGAACCAAATGCACTTAACCACATCATCAAATTTATTTTGAATATTGTGCTACAGGGACGCTGTGAAAGAAATGCTTGAATCAGACAAATGGTACGACATGCTGTATCACGCCACATTTGACCCGGTGACCGGAAGTCGAGATACACCCATGCGCAAACTCATTCGTTTTATGCCCGATATGGCGGGAGTCGCATTAGAGAAATGCACCACTGCGAATGATAAACCAGATGGACATGAGGATTTCGAGATCACGTACAATTATGAACTGTTGGATGATTTGTTCGTTGATTATAACAAGACAGGTAACTTAGATTATAGTGTAATCATAAAACTCGATTTTGTCGTTTTTTTCCGTCGAATTCATACAGCGAATTGATAATCTTTTTTTTTTGCAATGATATCTCGACTCTTTTAAGATCTGACGACTATCAGTGTAGTGTTTAAATTTCTTTTTCAAATAATTTATGTATACTTTTCTTTAAATACTTAATTCCTTCTTTTTTCAGCTGATGAAACTTTCGACAAAACGACCAAGCAGGTGCTACCAACCGCAATGCCTTACAGCGAAGACAACCACATCGTCAACCAAAGTCACCCAGTGAGACTCATGGTTGAGCACAACTGCGCAGAACTGCTCAAAAGTCCATTGGTTGCCTCTTTGCTGCAGGTACATTTTCGAAAACCGTTTCCAAACAAAATTGAGCTTCCGAAATGAATAAATAAACATCTCACCATTAGGATGTATCACCTCTATTTGCGGACGCCGAAACATTGTGCGAGTAGAATTATGACGCACTAACAACGTCAATGCAATTATAATACGAAGTCACATAAATCTTCTTATATGCAATCAGTAATGAAAACAACGTCACTTCCTCTTCATTAATGCATAGCCTGATGTTATCAAAAACATGATATTCGATAAAATACATATATTTATAAAATGTCATGAACATTTCTGGTCATTTCACAGCATAAATGGAACACCTATGGATTCTACCTCTACTACTTCAATATGCTTTTGCATGCGTTCTTCGTTGCCATCCTTACTGCATTCACCGTCCATTCCAAAGCGCCTTACACCTTTTTGTGAGTTTTTGTTTTCTATATTTTTCTAAAGAGGCATATACATGTAGATTTTCACTTGTTTCATTATACATTTTACAGAGCTTTCCATTATAGTTCTATTCCTAAAAAGGATGTTGAAAAAATGTTTATATTAATCTCTATCATAACTTTTACTTAGTGATTTGAACGACCATAATTCCATAATGGTTGCTATTTGCTAAAACTTCGATAAAGAATAGAGCGGTACATTTTCAAGATGTACATATTTTTATGTATATTGAACCATTTATTATTTGTGTTGCAAAAGCGATTCAAACATGGCCAACTGTACAGCGGAGAGTTGTTCAAATATCGCAAACCATTGTCTAAAAGGAGACGAAGAGCGTTCAAATACAGTCGCGGTTTTACAATATATGCTCCTGGTGCTTAGTTGCTTGTTCTTATTACGAGAGGTAATATAAATAGATGCAGTCCGATTGTCATTCTTATAGCCTTTGAATAAAGTACATACAGAAAAAAATACTTAATGTATATCTAATATTTTGGTAATTTGTTTATATACCAAATTTGACGTCATTTGGAGTGATTCACAAACTTTGGCACATTGTCCTGTGACAGTCTTGTTAAGATATAAATTTATATAAATGTTCTGCAGATGTTCTTATACATATGACATTAATGGTCTTTAGGATATTTGAAAAAATATATATAAAGGTATTTATACATATCATATAAATTGATTTCAGATTATACAAATAATCAGCAGCAGATGGGAATATATCTTCCAGTTGGAAAATTTGTTGGACTGGACGCTGCACATTTGCACCATTTTAGCGGTGGTTGACATTACAGCTTGTGTCAGAAAACATCCCTACGTTCGCGAGGTAGAATTTTCTAATAAATGTTTCTTTTTTTATATTGAAGGTTTTTTTCACATTTGAACTATTGTATTAGTTATACATATTGCCATAATTTAATAGTTTGGAATTTAAATGAGACAGTTAGAAATAAACTGTACCGCAATGTGCATTTCAAAGTAATTACAAGAGGACACGGTAGTCATATAAATAAAGAAAAATGTTTGAAAAACACTTTTTTAAATATTCAAAACAAAAAAAAATGGAAATATAATTTATCGCAATAAATATTCAAACGTCATCAAAACGCAAGAATTTACAAACAACTTTATTTTTTATTTATCAAGCCCTGGCAATGGCAGCTAGCAGCTGTTGCTCTCCTGACCAGCTGGGTGCAGCTGATGGCATCCATCCGTAGAGTGCCTCGTTTTGGGATTTTCGTTGTCATGTTAACCGACATTTTGATGACATTCTTGAGATTCTTACCGGTATTCGCACTTTTGGTGATTGGATTTGGACTGACCTTCGGCATGTTGTTTGGAAATCAGGTAAGAACAACATAAATAAATAGATCAAAGTTATATATATATGCTTTGCTTATGCTTAGTCGGCAAATTTTATATAATTGTTATTGTTATACTTGTTACAAAATTATACAGGTTACCTGATGATTTGGATGGCTAATTAATATTTGCATGCTCATGAACCTTAAATAATTCGAAAAAATATAACATACACTAATTCTTTAACAGGAGCGGTTCAATGGAGAACAATATTCGATCATCTCAACGTTTATTATGATGGTCGGAGAAATGGATTTCGGAGATTTATTCTTTGGTACGGGTGATGCAGCAAGAGGAACCAATGATTTTGCAGAGACTAGGGTTTATTATAAGGTAATATTATTTAGATGATTTAATGCGTTCATGCTAAAACAAAAATGTGGTTGGTCAGTTCAAGTAATCAAATACATTCATTTTATACATGTAAAGAGTACAAATACATTTAGGGCAGAACATGGGAACATATTATTCCTCATGGGGTTTTCCATGATACTTGCTTTGCATATTTCCTCTCTGAATAATTGATTATAACCTAATAAATTTGTAATTCATTCTTATATACTATTCATGCGTAGTCCAGGATGCTTTCTTAATAGTTTTGGTCGTTATGTGGGAAATGGAGCATATATCCGTATAATGATCTCATTTAGAAATCTAATAACTAACCGTCTACCTATATCAATTTTCTTACGCTAAATCATAAAGCTATAACACTGTTCCTTTCTTAACTTACAGAGTTCCTCCTACTTGATCTTCATCGTGTTCGTCATGTGCATGACCATCATCACCATGAACCTTCTCGTCGGTCTGGCCGTAGATGACATTCAGGCCGTGCAAGAACAGGCTGAACTCAAGCGCCTCGCCATGAGGGTAAGATTATTTAGGGTTTCAGTAATTAGCGACTCATGAGGAAAGAATATTGTTGTATATTATGAAATTGAATAATTGTGTTAAAATGCTATATTTATTTTCCTCGTTATCTATAAATGTAATTGTTGTTAATTTAACACAAAGTGGATAGTGTACTACAAGGCCAAAACATTGTTTCCGGCATCTCCACCAGATGTAAAATTTATAGTTTTGGCATTCGATATTTAATGCATTTATTTTGTAAATTGAGAAACAATCAGAAACATTCGGGCTGAGAATTTTTAACTTGAATCATTTGTAATAGAAATATACAACTCAATATAAGCTCAATTTGAGATATGATTAGACACAAAATATAAGTTTGATCTTTAAAAAACTGTAAAGTATTTTTTTTACATAAAAAAGGGAAACCTGTTCGGAAAATCCATCAAACAACTCATTGTATAGTTTGTTATAGATAAGTTTAGATAAGCCATTGATAAGTAAATGTTATATAAGTAAAATCGATATATGTTAATAGGCGGAGTTGGCAATGCACATAGAGAGTATTTTGCCGAAACGCATTCGCCGTCGCTTCATGGTTCGCTGTCATTCCATCAGGCCAAACAAGAAGAAACGCACCATTGAACGGCTCTATGAACAAGGAGAAACTTTCTTTGCCAGCAAGGAGAAAACTGTTCCCGTATCACAGCAGGTAGCATCGATCTACTTTGAAAATTATATAATTTAGGAAAGAGGTTTTGAAAACAATAATGTTTTTTTTATTCATATGTTTATATGTCTAAAGATATTTCTGTTTGAATGAATTATACGTTTTTTAGCCAATTTAGTGGTTGTGAATGTACAAACATCTAAAATTATAATGTGCGATAGGTGTTATATAAATGCAATCAAACACAATGGGAAAACTCAATAAACATAATAATAATACATATATTAAATGAGATTGTTTTATATTTATCTTCAGGAAGAAATGATGCAAGACATGCTTCGAAGGATGGATTCCGTTCTACAAAGAGTTGAACGACTGGAAAATATAGAAAAGAATATCATAGCACTCGTTCGGGGACAGGACAAGGCGCAGTTACAAACAACAAATAAATAAACAATATTAATGGATTTGATAAACCATAGTCTAAACCTGCAGTTGGTGTGTGGTTATATCTATAGTGCCTTATTGACGCGCAATTTGGTAATATTCGAAGTTCAAAAATCAAATTTTCCTCTTGAATTGCAAACATGTAGTCGTAAATTGACTTAATATTTCCATTTAACTTGTAGTTTTTGTTTTGTATAACTTGTAGTTATCTTGTTTTATATTTATATTCAATATATAAACTATTTATATATACATTCATATAGTTTGTGATTTTTTATTATTCATATTCATTTATTTAACTATATGAAGAAACATTTCAAAATAAAACAATAATATCAATTTGTAGAGTTTCAATGTGCTAATAGTTTTGATAAGGTAAAAAGAATAAAATAAATAGATGAAAATTAGGGAACCCAGGAAGCTTGAAGAGTTTAAACCGCATTTGAACACGTTTTGCAATGTCATAAATTACTAAAACCGTATGTTTCAGGGAAGTTAACTTTTTGGCACATGGCAAAATTTATATTAAGTTTATGTCGCATCTTCTTGACACTTCGACAAATACTCCGAGCCTTGCAACGATTATGACTTACGGTACATTTTCTCATTCAACCATTCAACCTTAATAATAAAGTAAGTATAAAATAGCTACAGTCGTGTTTCTAAGTAGTGCTACATAATATCATTGATATTTTTACGTGAGAAAAAAAAAACTCGATGATAAATAGTTCAAGTAAACCGATAGTTATCTACCTTCTTATAGTATATAGTGCAATCAAATTAGATGTTCTAGCAACACACATTGACTAGGGACCCCGGTTAATCAGTTTTGTCAAGTATAAAGAAGGAAAGCACAAATAGTATGTGAATACCGCGGCAGAAGTTATCCTGGTTAAGTAATGACTGACAAATGGAACAAACTTTAGTATGCAATCTAGCTTACCACATAATAAAGATAAGTTCTTTGAGAGAGTAGAAAGCGTGGTGTTTTTTTCAGTCAAAGTAGGATTCCACGGTTTACAGCTCAGTCAGTGTGGAAATTCTCGGGCTGTGCAGCGAAATAGAGAAAAGAAGAAAACAATTATAAAGTAGGCCGGAGAAAGTATTTGTGAATTGTGTATGATAGAAACGAGCAAGAAGCCCTTCGGTTCAAAGTAGGACCTAATCAACCCCATTGGCGCACTTCTAAAGCTCGTCGAAGCAGGGGTTGAAACGAACGTTGAAGGGCGCGACTTTCTGATAATGGGATCGGTATAACAAGATCCGAAGTCGTGCGAGGAACTATTTGTATTAGATACGGGGAAGAAAATAAGCATCTAAGCGCTAAATATCTCAGAGGCTGGATCGACAAAAACCATGATATGAATATAATTTACCTAAAATATATACAATAATTTTACAAATAATTTTAATGGTCCTGTGATGGTCCTGTGAAACAAGCAAGTTGTGGTGCAGAACGGTCAGTACCGTCGGAAAATCGAGCGGAGGTAGCCAACGAAAGGAAGCGAACAAAGCACGATAAGCTCAGAGGAAAATGTAAGGAACGAGGCTATAAAGTGTATTCCCCACCAATAGAGATTGGCTGTAGAGGATTTGTGTTCAAATCAGTGTGGACAATGTGCAAAGTAATAAAATTACAAATAAATGAAAAGTACACCATGAAAGCAATGTGTGAAAAAGCAGCAGATAGAATGTCGTGTTGGCTGTGGCTCAGGCGCTTTGAAAAAACTAGGAATGTATCACCGTAAAACACAGAACACTACAAACAGAAGAGCGACAGATGCCATCCAGAAAAGAATTCATCATGAGTTACACATGTAGCGAGGAAGATTTTAAGGTCTGGTTTGAAGGTAGGTTTGATCAATTCGATCGAACCCTAAATGGTTTTCCCAGTAAACTCAGCTGGATTTGAAATTTGAGGAACACCTTTTGATAATATCTTTGTTTCTTAATAGACAATCAGAATTATTATTAGGAAATTGATAAAAATAACTGTTAATTGTCTTACATACAGATATTTGTCATATATCAAAGATATTATAATTGCTTCGAACATTATAATTTTCGCAAAAGTTGTTCCTTTTACACTTTTTTGAACAATTCAAATGTTCAAAATATCTATTTAGTTCCTGTTATTACTGTTCGCACTTATATATATGTAATGATGAGATTTTTCGAATTTTTTTTTTCGTGAGTGCGATGGTTTCTGAATCCACGTTTTCTCCCGCGCTGAATGTTCTTAAGGGTGTGTCTACACGGAGCAAATTCAACATTAAAGCAAACATTGAACCACTTAAGGTCGTGACGGCAATTCACATGTTAACGTATTAAAGGGGAAACGCCAAGCTAAGGACCAAATGAACGCCTTATATTTCTTAAATGGTATTTGCAATGCAAAATATTTTTTACATTGCAAATTTATAACGGAAAATGGGATTGATTTACAAAAATTCATAAATCTAGGTCGAGTAATTGAAAAGATATTAAATAAAATTTTTTTCCTTATATTTTTTCTTATTTTTATTCCCAAATAATAGTGTGCTTCCGAAGTGGACTAAATTCTATTGTTTCTGAATAAGGGGGTCATTCAAAGACAAAGGCTGATGTCTATTGTTAGTCGCACCTTTCCTGGTATTACCAATACGAACTTGAGAACTTGTTTACATGTGAACAAGTGTAATCTATAAGAAGCCAGTAAGAATGTGTGATTGTATTGAGGGAGGGGAGTTTCACTTAAAATCAAATTAGATTTATAACATTTATTTCTCGCGAAATATATCATGAGCAGTTATGAAATTAATTATCTTATACTGTCAAGTTATATCTTTTAAATATTGCATTTGTTTAATTTATATGAAATATGAATATTAGAAAGAAGAATATTAGTTTTATTAATTTGATAAAAACAATGTTTAAATAA
>LQRL01042982.1:0-10192 GCA_001703475.1 Hydroides elegans
ATTATTTTAAAATGCGCCAAATCGTTATTTGTTATCATAATGGACCAAAATTTGAGTTTCCGCAATAAAATAGGCATATATCTGAATTCGGTGCAAAAGTGATTTTTGGTCAAAAAAGTCGATTTTTTCAAGTTGTCTTTATTCGAAGTCCTAGGCCCCCCTGAGTCCAAATCTGGCATCAGAACATCGAAATTCCGACTTTCGCAAAAAAGTGCAGTCGAGGGGCAAAATAAAAAGTTGTGAATTTTCAAGGTATCGACCTATATAATAAATGTAGGCTAAAGTTAAGTACCAAAAAGCATATTTGTGGCCAGCATCTCCACCTATATCATGTGGTAGGCCCTAGGGAGGGGTCAAAACACAAAAATGTGCATAATTTCTGTTTCCGAATTGATAGAAAAAAGTTCGTGGGTCAAAATCTTTGTTATAGAGAGGCCTTTTAAAAAAATATGAAAAATCGAAAATATTTTTTTTGCCGACAACTTTATTCAAAATTTTCGGCTCGATTTTTTTTTATTTCATAATCTTAAAACACATATTCCAACTAGAAGAAAATCGAAAACCGCATTGAAAAATTCTCAATATTAACGGAGATACAAAATCTTGAATTTTGGGCTTTTTTGAGAGGTAATAATTTTTAACTTTGTTTTTCGCCAACGGATTTTTGTGAAATTTAGCACAAAAATGTATCTATATGAGTTTTATAACTCCTGAAAATTTCATAGTTGTACCTTCAAAATACGATTTTTAATCCTAAAATAACTGATATTTTTATACATTTTTCTTTGAAAAATTCTCTATCAAAAACTATTGATCGGAGCCAAAATCTAAGGCCAGATTTGAGTTTATGAGGCATGATGTTACTTATCCCGAACACTTAAGAGGGCCAGGCATCGAACCAGATCCCTCCACACGTGCTCAAAGTTGTTACATGATGAAATTTTAACTAAAATTTACACCTAAAAATAACATACCTTCGCCTGCACGGAATATTTTTTTTCATGACTTTTGGTCACCCATATGGGGCATTATCAGGATTCTCTGGATCGGTATTTAGGTATGTATTGCTAGGATTTGGGATGTAGATTACAGAGATATAGAACACTTCATACTTATATAGCCTCACTATCAATCTACAGGGGTCTGAAAGGTGCTTATAATTGCATATTTTGCCATTAACACACATAGCTAAGGCATTACATGGCATCTCCGGTTGATGATTTTATTAGTTGTTGTACTAGAGTCGAGAAAAATGTGTCAGCCATGTTGTTTATTTTCTATGGGCGCCGCCATCTTGGATTTGCACCATGGGGGCTGCCATATTGGATTTTGGATCGAGCTATTGGAATGAAAAAACAAAACAACCATGGAACAAGTTATCTGTACAACTGTCAGCCATGTTGATAATTTTTTATGGGCGCCGCCATCTTGGATTTGCACCATGGGGGCTGCCATATTGGATTTTGGGTCGAGCTATCGCAATGAAAAAAGCAACAATGGAACAAGTTATCTGTACAACTGTCAGCCATGTTGTTTATTGTCTATGGGCGCCGCCATCTTGGATTCGCACCATGGAGGCAACCATGTTTGATGAAGGGATCAATTAGACATGTTTCCCAGACACCCAGGATTTCAAGGATTGTTTATATATATATATTAAATATTGTAAACGTTTCGTTTCATTGACATTTTGAATGCACTATAAATTCTTGATCGAAACCAATGACGATTTAGATTTTAATAAGCCAAAGTATAGAAATCCTGTGTGTTTCGATGTCTGAATACATAAATAAGACAATACATGACAATACGAGACACAACATTACATTACAAGACGCCACAATACAATAAGAGAAAAAACACATGGAATATAATTCTGCCGACATCTCATCAGTGGGGAAACAGAATTATATTCAAATACTACATTATTGTTTCATTTCATTCAGTGTCATTATATTTTTTCCTTAGATTATTTTTTATAGATTTTTTTTTTGTTTTTTTTTAGGGCTTTTTATACATTTTTTTTTTCATTTTTTTGGTAGCCCTTGTTTTTTTTTCTTTTTTTTCTACATATAATTTGTATATGATTAAGAATCAATCATTTCATTTCAACACTTTTAAATCAACTTTCGACACATCAAAATTGAATGAATTATTCACGCAAATAAATAGTTTAAATTACCATTCCAACACTTCTATGACTATAAAACTTATTCATTGATTATGATTCTAACTACAGTTATCATTACCCAAATAAAATATACGTATCTTGTGCTAAATTATAATTACTAAATTAAATTAAAAAAAATAACTTAACCCATTCTAATTTGATAATATAACATTTATAGTTATCACATTATTAACTTGCAACTAAAATAGCAATTCGAAGACAAATAAGCTACATGTAAAGTTAAAACATTATAAATTTGCAACTAAAATAGAAATTCAAAGACAATTTAGCTACTAAATTACCGTTCGATAAGTTAAATGAAAATTATACACAATTAAGTTAGTCATTATAATTGACGCTATGACACAGTTACCTCATAATAATTATCTACATGAAACATTTAACAAAAACTGTTCATCAGAACCATAGTACAAAAAATATCTATATTCATAATTGATTAAAATCAATTACCCGACATGTCACAAACATCACAGAGTTCTAAAGTAATGCATGTCATTGACCAAACTATTCATTATTATCTTCCTTCTATACAACATCTTTAATTTTGATTTATAACACACATATAAATTTACACAAATCAATCATATTTCTAGACACACGAATATTGTTAAAGCAAAGATTTAATTAAACGGGCTGATTTAAATTAACTGTTTGAAAACCAACTTTGGCGACATAATCTTCATTGACTTAATTGGTAAAAATATACATTTTGATTTAAATAAAGTTTTGCTATTCAATTAATCTCCTAGCCATTTACAAATGCCCAATTGCTGCTAAAAATGGTAATAAAATAATAATACACAGATCAACGGCCTTCATAACAATCATAGTGAATTACAAATCAATACATTCAATTATGTTAACTATCAAACCACACATTCAAGCATTACGTTAAGTTAACTTTGATATCTAACAAATATATGTTGATTTGAAATTTACAAAAAAAATACATTAACATAATTATACATCACAATTTACTGCTGAAATTACACTTAACTTCTTACTTCAATTAACTTGAGGAAATGTTTGGAGTCTACTGTTAACAATGAATTTTAAAGATCAATGTTCACAATTAAAAACCGAAATCATGTTCTACCTGAACAAACACTACACCTATATTTTCATCAAGTAAATGTTATGTTCAATTGGTGATATGCAGTCTAGTTAGGCACCGGAAATCTGTATAAATCACCTTTTCTGGACTTCTGGAGTCTTTCGTTTTTCAGGAGACTCCTGAACTTTCCAACTAAGTCTTTTCGCTTGTATGTTTTAAGGAGTCTGTCTCCTTCCGGGTCATCACGGATAGCTGTTAAAACCTCGTCCGAGGTGACATGTTTATCTCCTTTTAAGTCCGCATGGAGTAGTGGGATCAGAATGTTTCGTGTGATAGTGTGATCAGCTTGGGAGAAGAGAGAAAATTTCTTCGGTTGACGAGATGTAGCGGCTGTGCTTTCTGGCATGTCAACATGGCTTTGTTGAATTCCTTGCAGTCCACCGGTCGTAGGTGTGTGCGATGACTCTTTAGCTGGTGTGCCCCTTGGAGAAAGCGATTTCATCTTCGGTGTCGTCGGCCTGTTTTGGATAGAGATCAATAACAGAACCAAATGCAATACAAAATGCTTAAGATTCATTATGCAATAATGATTATATTTTCATATCTTTGAATATACTCTACACTTACACCATTTAATAATAATATAACTTTATTTTAAAATGTGACTGCATCTTAGCAAATTTAGCTTCACTTAAGCATCTCTTTTCTAGCAAAATCTTATATTTGAGGTTACTGTTAAACCACATATTGAATTTGCCACAATATAACCCAGTTGCCCGTACACAGCTTTCATTTTCATACCTTTGTGATTTGGATTCTTCATCAGATGCTGGGGATATCTGCCTTGGTGTCACATTCAGGCTTGGGTCGTACGATCTTGACTTCGGTGGTGCGAATTGGTCGTGTTGTGGAGTACCCGCTGGCGATTTGGCCTTTTTCGGTGTCACCGATTTGCTCGGGCTGTGTTTTTTCGTCTTGTTGGTTTTGTCTTTTTTCGGTGTTTTCGTGCGAGATTTGTCTGGCGAGTTCTTTGAAGTGGTTTTCGTCGTCTTCTCTTCCTTCGTCGGTGAAGTCGTAGGAGAGCTTGCACCAAGAGCCTTCCTTATAATCTTATGGTTGGCAACAGCTCTTTCTTTTCGCCCTTTTGCGAAATAGTATTGGCGCTGGACCTTGGAGCTGTGTTGCATTGGCTCGGTCAATCTTTCTAGCTCCTCTTGATTTAGCCTCTCGAATCCTGACGACACTATAGACTTTCGCAAAATGCTTACCGATACTTGCTTTAATCCAGCACGCTCAAAGTGTCGTGATATATTGTAGCTCTGTGCGCATGGTTTTCCATATGATGACAAAAAAAATTGGTTCGTTGGAACTTCAGCTCTCGCAGCACAGATCGGTCGTATATTGTCTCTGTACGTTTTCATGTGATTGTACAGTGGACGGGGTATCACTATCTCTGCTCGGCCGTGGGAGATTCTTGCTTTGGTCTCTGCAACAGTGACGACGTTCACTTTCGTGAATTCTGTAACTTTGTTAAACTCTTCCACTGTCATATTTTTGGCAATGCCCCATCTCTGTGCGTTCTGGATGAGCAGACTACACTGCAAATGTCCTGTAATGGTGCCGATTTCTTTAACGGACAGTGTCGATGGGTCCCGTCCCAGAAGCTTAACTGCCTCTCGC
The DNA here is from genome assembly GCA_001703475.1 of Hydroides elegans. Classification (NCBI taxonomy): domain Eukaryota; kingdom Metazoa; phylum Annelida; class Polychaeta; order Sabellida; family Serpulidae; genus Hydroides; species Hydroides elegans. Next base: position 4,926 of record LQRL01042982.1, read on the forward strand.
GCTACTGGAGTGAATTCGTAATTGTTGACTTGGTCGTTTGTAACTATTCTCTCTTCATGTTGATCCATGATTTCCTCCTCTCGCATAATCTTGTCGTTTTGGGTGCCAATGTTCCATATGTTTAGGTACTTTATGGCCCGATTGATGCAATCTTTGGTGACGTCCCCAGGTTCGACTTCCATGTATCGTAACAGGTTTCGCAACGCTGATATGTACGCTCGCTTTGTACCAACGGTTGTGCTATCTCGCCTGAGGAATCCATCTTTGAGCATCAATTGAGTAATGCTTGTAATAATTTCCTTGGGTTCCATGCAAGGAAATGTATGGGCAAACATCCGTTCGATAATCCTTTTGTACTGCAATCCGATCCGTTCTTTTTTGTTCTCGTGGAACAAAAAGTGCGTAAGCCATCTAGATAAGAGGTCTTTTGTCATCGGATGCAGTCTGTCCGAATCTTCTGCCGTCTCATCTGCTGAGGATGGTCTAGATCTTTCAGATTTCGAATCATGAGGTGACGGCGGAACGGTACGTGTTTCACCCGGGGAAAGCATTGCTAGATCTGATGCGGCTTCAATACCAGATTGCTTCGGTAGGTCATCAATGTTTGTTCGGATAGGTGATGGCAATGTTCGAGGTGGTGACGGGTAGGGCCTCTCATCAATTTGACGTAGTGTCGGTGAAAGCATTGCTGGATCTGATGCGGCTTCAATACCAGATAGCTTCGGTAGGTCATCAGTGTTTGTTTGGATAGGTGATGTCAATGTTCGAGGTGGTGAAGGGTAGGGCCTCTCATCAATTTGACGTAGTGTCGGTGAAAGCATTGCAAGATCTGATGCGGCTTCAATACCAGATTGCTTCGGTAGGTCATCAGTGTTTGTTCGGATAGGTGATGGCAATGTTCTAGGTGGTGAAGGGTAGGGCCTCTCATCAATTTGACGTAGTACCTCGTTTGTTGGAGGTGTGCGAGGTGATCCACTCGATGTCGATGCATTATCATCCGAATTAGAGTCAGTAGAGAATTTTACAAATCTTGGAAGATCAGGAACAGGCGTGCTAGTTCGCAAAGGGGAGCTGTGTTGCAATTGTAGCGGTGATGGCTGAGACGGCTGAGACGCTATATTTGTTTGACTTTCATCGTTCTTCTGATTGTTCTCGATGCCTAACTGTGTTTTGAATTTCTCGAATTGTTTATTAAGCTTGTTGAATTTCGTTTGGGTATTTTGTGACGGTGGTGTTATAGCTGATACCTTGGCAGAATATGATAGTGTCGCAAGGGAAGAGGATACCCGTCTTCTCGTAATGACTGTCTGTCCCTTTTCAAGTGATGACGAAGGGATTATCCTGGGATCGGTCGATTGCGATAGACGTACCTTTCCTAGGGTGGCAGATGGTACGCGTATCTCGTTTTCGGTAAACTGTACACCCTGTACTTCGGTCGATTGCGATTGAAAGGCCTTTCCAAGGGAGGCTGATGGCACGCGTCTCACGTTTTTATTGAGCCATACACCCTGTTCGTCGGTCGATTGCGATTGAGAGGCCTTTACAGGGGAGGCTGATGGCACGCGTCTCTCGTTTTTGGTAAGCTCTACATCCTGTTCGTCGGTCGATTGCGATTGAGAGGCCTTTCCAAGGGAGGCTGATGGCACGCGTCTCTCGTTTTCGGTAGGCTTTACACCCTGTTCGTCGGTCGATTGTGATTGAGGTGCCTTCCCAATGGAGGCAGATGGGGTGTGTTTTTTTGTAGCTGTCGCTTTCTTGTGTTTCTTTCGTTGTTTCGGTACAGGACTACGTTCTGCAGAGCTGGAGGTGGATCTATTGCTCTGACGCGTTGATTTGCTTTTTCTTTTGGTAACTGTGTCCTTTCTGCTCATTCTCTGGCTTTCCTTTTCCTGTTCATTCAGTTGTTCCTCAAATTCGGAACTGTCCATCGCCTGTATTTCCTTGAGCTCCTCTTCAGCTTTTTGCCATTTAAGACGAAAGTCGCGTATACTGATTTTGTGTTTTTGCTTCATGTGTTTGGACAAATTTACCACGTAGTGCTGACAATAAGAGAACAGGCATTTCTTTTTCTCTTTTTGGGTGTCGGACCGACCTTGAAATGTCCTTCTGGAGAAATTTTGTGCTGCTGTTTTTTCGTACCCATGTTTGGTTTGTAAATGACGTGGTAGATATTGTACTTTCGCATCACACAACGGGCAGTTCCGGGTTGTGTAGTGTTTTCTTTTAGTTTCCATGGTATTCTGAAAATAACAAAAAAACTATTTAAAAATCGTATTTAAATGTGAATAGCTAATTTTGCGGACAAGAAAAGCTATTCATACACTATAATATAATGCAAAACAATTACATTCAAAATATTTGTCATTCATTCGACATAAAAAAATGTTCCACACATATAAATGCATTTAAGAAATATGGTGTGTATACGGCCTCTATTTAGGGCAGCTAGCTGTCAACAATGGCTATATGGCGTAAATATGCAAGTTAGATGCAAGGCACATTTTACGTGATGTTATGTGAATGCGAGCTGTCAATCAACAAAGGGGTCAAAGCAGTGTGTATGCTAATAAAGTCGTGTGCGCATGCGTAAATCTGTCGCTAGTCTCTTGGCTCTCTAATTGGTCTTGTATATAGGTAAAAAAGAAAAGAGAGCAGCGAGACTACCTTGTGAAATAAATTACGTCATCAGTGCAACTGTACTTAGTAAGCTGGTTGTAAAGTTATAAAAAAGATATGTCACAGTGGTTGTTTAAATAATTGTTCAATATGTGTGATTGCCTATTAGATATAGGTAAGTATCTGTGGTTTGGGTAAGTGTATACATGACCTAATTGTACTGTTGTAAATATCTGTAAATAACAGCCTTCTACCGAGTGCACCCAAGTACTGCAGTAGCCAGTACTTATTATTAACCGTAAGGTTAATATTGGACGTTCGCCGGGGGGCGAGGCGGCCCGACAAAGCCGGTGGTTTTTGGTGATGTCTTCCTACTTCCTCGCCCCCGGGTCACTACACTCGTTGGCATATCCCCCAGGGTCATCAGGTCTCATAGCCAATAGCCTGTACTACAGAGCCTAGCCAGATCCCAGTGCACCACTCTCAACCAACCAAGTAAACAGAAAAACTTGCAAATACGTTTTTAAAACGTGAATAAAACGTGTTAATGCGTAAAAGACGTTTTTATAACGTGAAAAATACGTTCTCTGGTTACTTGGAAGGATTGAGCGGGGGAAGCCCGGATGAACACCGCAACTCTGCTACCAGCAGCCTGTAAAGACACGAGAGAAAAGTTATAAACACAAAACAAAAAAGTGACCAAGTTAAGGCACAGAATGTCGCAGGTTGCGACTTGAAAATGGTCGCAAAAATGATAATTTATGTTGTCCCTTACGTAATTCTTAATTTTTAAGTAAACACATGCAGAATCGAATGAACAGATTCCGAGATATTCGATAAAACGATGATTATTACCCTGGCGATTTTCTGGCGAAATGGCGACCAATTCGCCAAAACTACATATATCTCTATTTCAGACTTTTCCTACTTAGTAAGATATATGACATTCATTGCCATTAAATTGTACGTGTTTTTGCGACATGTGAGTTCGTAACCAAGTTTAGGCACAAAATGTCGCAGGTTGCGACTTGAAAATGGTCGCAGAAATGATATATTATGTTGTCCCCCACTTAATTCTAAATTTTTAAACAAACACATACAGAATCGAATGAACAGATTCCGAGATTTTCGATAAAACAATGATTATTACCCTGGCGATTTTCTGGCGAAATGGCGACCAATTCGCCAAAACTACATATGGCACTATTTCAGACTTTTCCTACTTAGTAAAATATATGACAGTCATGGCAATCAAATTGTACCTGATTTTGCGACATATGAGTACGTAACCACGTTTAGGCGTAAAATGTCGCAGGTTGCGACTTGAAAGTGGTCGCAAAAATGATATTTTATGTTGTCCCCCACGTAATTCTAAATTTTTAAACAAACACATGCAGAATCGAATGAACAGATTCCGAGATTTTCGATAAAACAATGATTATTACCCTGGCAATTTTCTGGCGAAATGGCGACCAATTCGCCAAAACTACATATATCCCCATTTCAGACTTTTCCTACTGAGTAAAATATATGACATTCATTGCAATCAAATGGTACGTGATTTTGCGACATATGAGTTCGTAACCAAGTTTAGGCGTAAAATGTCGCAGGTTGCGACTTGAAAATGGTCGCAAAAATGATATATTATGTTGTCCCCCACGTAATTCTAAACTTTTAAACAAACACATGCAGAATCGAATGAACATATTCCGAGATTTTCGATAAAACAATGATTATTACCCTGGCGATTTTCTGGCGAAATGGCGACCAATACGCCAAACCTAAATATGGCATTATTTCAGAGTTTGTCTACTTAGCAAAATATATAACATTCGTTTGAATCAAAATATAAGTGACTAAATGACTAGAGACATGTGACTACTTTATGTATCAATTAATTTTAGAAACGTGGTGTGAATGCGGTCGGTTGTTAAGGAAAATGCAATAAACATATTTGACAGACCAGGTGTGAATGCGGCCTTCTACTACTACTACTTTGCAGGTGTCCATAGTTTTTATGACGTCACGATTGTGAATATTAAAGCTAAATATTATCGAATAAATTTACTAAGATAATTTATTTAATACAACCAAACTTTAACGGGCATTTTAACCATGTTTCCCTTGATGTATTAAAAAAATTCTTTTTTGTAGAGGATCTATGATATCTCCTCTATTCGCACACATGCGTATATTGCGAATATACGCGCTAATAAGGACAGGGCACTAAAAAAAATTTGAGCAGCACTCCCCCTTACATAAGGGTAAATTCCAGAAAAAAACACAAGTCCGAACACACTATGTTTCGCGTATCTACACCCTCGTACGAAGACCAAACCCTGACAATATACACACCAAAATGACCAGCAAAACCTCGTAATTACGATTATGAAAGGTGTTTTCGGATTCGTTCCGGCATTACCTCGTAATTTCCAAAATTGTAAAAAAAAATATCCGAGTTCCAATTTTGTGAAATTTTATTTCAAGATGGCGGCGTTATGCAATGGAAGATGGATGAAGTTATCTTAATTAGGTCACTCAAGTAAACTTTTCAGTTGACGGTTGCTTCAATTCACGGAACAACCATGCTCTTCCGCACACATTATATCATCCCTATAAATGACAAGGCTTTCCGTTTCTCTTGGTAATAG
>LQRL01043018.1:0-25197 GCA_001703475.1 Hydroides elegans
GAATCGATGACAGACGGACGGACAGACGGACGGACGGACGGACGGACGGACACCCCGAATCTATAGGCCCCCAACCTTTGGGGTTGGGGCCTAAAAACATCTAGCTCTGTGTAACCGCGGCCTTAGACATTTATATAACCATGTATTTGACTAATCATTAACAAATTCTTCGCGGAAGAGCGGATTTTGTAATTGATTGCATTGCGCGTTTCTCTTTATAGATATAATAACCAATAATCAGGCTCACTTGATCACACATACACATGAAATATGTTAATAAATGCGATCGGTCATATTCGAGAGTATATATCAGGGTCCATACATCACATTCAAAGTCTTAAAAGAACATTTCACAATAATTACTTTTGATTGATTAAAAATTATGACGTCATTTATTGAAACAAATGTATTATGTGCATCACGTGTGAACTAAGTAATACATATAATATAGGGATAAAACACGACTATGAATTTGTATAGCTGATTTAGAGCGAATAAGAAACTATTACAAAACAAACGCCAAGTGACTGAGTTTTGTAATCGTGTCTAATTTGCTCTAAATCAGCTATACAAACAAGCAAGAGTGTTTTATCGCTATTATAACAGTTGAAAGAATTGCATGAATACATGGAAATTCGAACTGAATAAAAATATTGCGAACAATAACTCATAATAAACACTTTGTATGACGTTTTGTTTGAATACTTGCGTGGAGCAAACATGAAGGAACTGCACTGCAGTATTCGCTCAAAATGGGTCAAGCTTATTAGTCTCTCCTCATTTGCATAAATTATACTGCGAACCGTGCCTGTGTTGCAGAATATAAAACGGTTTCTGCTAACATAGAAACATAAAAAAACACGTTTGCATTATGTTATAATACTACGCATAAATGTGTCACGTGATTTTCGATGTGATGAAAGTTTCAATGCTGAATGTTGTAACCCGCTTACGTAAGGGTTTATCCTTACAAAGCAAATATTTGTTCAAATATATATTAGCCAAAATGTGTATAGGATGTTTTCGTGGTGTGATCCCACATGATCAACAAACATTTTAATATGCGTATAGGTCTTTTAGAAGACAATGTTCTTTTTTAAAAAAAACCTTGAAATACTAGTATATAAACTAGTAAATAGTATAAATACTAATGTAACTATCAACAAAACTAGTTTTCATCAAATTGCATCCTGCTAACGCTTAAGGTTCATCAATGACTGGTCTGATATACATAGGAGGTTTAATTTACATGAATATAAAAAACGATCGCCTATTTGCTTATTTTCCGACCCGTTTCTCTACCTATTTGTCCCTACAACAAATATCATTCTCATTGCACATATTTGTTTCAGTACACACACATCGAAAGTGTTTGAAAATCACTTCACTTCCTACGAACACACACGTCAAAAATGTAGACAATCACTTCCCCTGTACACACAGTGTGCGAATTGAGACCAGCGGGTGCATTGTGACTAGTGTATGCATTTATATCAGTGTATACATGAATACTAGCTTGTGTAATGAGACCAGTGTATGTACCGTGTACAGGATAGTTGGTTTCCGTCATTTGATGTGTGTGGCGGGAAAGTGATTGTCGACATGTACATTGAACACGTGAATGGCTCAGTTTGTGGGAGTGTACTTTCGGTACTCGAGCATTTTATGAAGGGGTTCTTAAAGGTGCGCTCACTATTCACCATTTGAAAAAAGGTTCATCATCAGTTTTGAAGTTAGAAAACCATATAAAACTCAGGTTTCCTTGCGTGAAAGCATTTATGACAGAGGGGTGTTAGGTGCTTCTTATTTTGCCTCCACCACTTTAAGTATTTGGTCAGAGAGTCAGGATCACATCCTGATTATGTCATCACTGAATTTAAAACCATTCAAATATGCATATCCATAGTTATGTAACGCGAATGTGCCCAAAATGTCCCGTGTGCATTTTAGTGACCATATCGCTCGTCTTGGGGAGATAAAAGAGAAATCAAAGAAAGGGCTATTTTCCAACAGTCTGGGTCAAAACGCTGTTGGAGGTATATTTGACAGGATGAGGGTGGGTTAGTTTGACGTCTTAAATTAGCAAGTTTAGCATAAAATAATTATATGAAAATTAAATGGTGAGAAACGAGAAGAACTGGGCTTACCAACAGTGAGTTTATAATTTCCATATCTTTGAAAACATCTCAGTTATACCGAGTTAGAAAACGCCATAATTCAACAAAAATGCATATATAATACATAGCGCATAAAATGAGGGACTGTGTTTTGGCTTCTGTTATGCAATCACAACTGATTAAGATGGCCACAAATTGAGTCATTACGATGTGTATGTACTGAGACGAGGATGTGCAACGAGACAGATATGTGCGATGGGGAAGAACCCCTCCTGCATTTGTGTTGGTAAAGGATGTTTAATTGATCATATTTTAAGCAATCTAAAAAAACGGGGAATATGTTTTAAAGCCAATGTTAGTGTTATACACAGTCATATCCATCACATTGATAATTTTTAGTGATTATGGGCGTGCTACAATATTTGCCATCAACTACTATGATTTTCAATAGTGACTTCACTTAGTTTACCTATGGAATAATGGACACCATATTAACACCTGAAATAATGCTCTAACTCTACAGCGGACGGGTCTAGACTCAAAAAATGTGACTCGTAACGTAATAAATGTTAAAAATGTATATTTTCTTATCTGATAACATACATTAAAATACATGTATCTTTGAACGATTCGTTTCAACAGAGCAGGGAAATAGTGTTGTAATCGTATATTAGCAAAGGTATGTGCATCGAATTAGTTTATTGATATCATCATATATAAATGAGGAGAAGACATTTACAGGCTACCTGATCAGCTGTCTGAGATGTCATTTGTGATTCGTATATTAAACATACAAGTTGATTTAAATATTGGAATATTTATCGATAAATTGATGTAAATCAAACATTATCATGCTGAGGCACAATTTAATAATTATTAAAATACCATTGGATAAACAAATATAACGCTGCCTTCTCATGCAATACTTTACGTATATCATCCCAACAGCTTCAGCACAATTTAGTTTAACTTCCCTACATCCTTTGAAACGAGTGAATTTGACAGTAATGACAAATTTGTTGGAACAATATATAATTTGTTGGTTTATATTCACTAGAACGACAAGGTTAATATACAAATTGTTTGTAGTAATGTTGCGATTATGTTCTTATATCTGATACCTCTATAGTATTTGAAATTAAATGTACTAAGTGTGTAGCATGTCTAGCATAATGATACATACATTTAAGACTCATCTGACATCAAACGTTTGGCTCAATGTTTGTTGTGCAAACATTTAACGGATCCTTGCTCTCTTTTTGACGTCTAACCATCGGTGCAGTTTTTTATGTGTTCTCTTGCTGCCAGGGGTAGAAAGGTGTTCTCTTGGATTTGTGTTAACCACATACATTCTGTTTTTTTTTTTTGCGATAATTGAACAATCAAGGCAATACCCACGCGGCATCCATATGTCCTGACTCCAAATGCCCAAACCAGTTGTGACCTAATTCTACGGTTAACATTCTTTGGTAAATGATTTATGGAACCTCATTGGTTGCTTCATACATAACTAAGTCCCATTCACATATAATGTTTATTGAACATTTGCTGTGTCTCTGTTTTCAAAACGATACGCTCATTTATGCGAAATGACTAGACATATATGCTCAGGACTCGTCGTCCTCTCACACTCTCCAAACGGCTGTCTGTACGCCAATCAACACAGTCCGATGTTTTGAGTATTTGTATTGTAATCGATGAATAACGAAATATACCATTCACATAATTGAAATGAAATAACAATGTTGTATATAAATGTAATAGTAATATGCAGATGAAATACATTTAACAGTATGAAAATATCTCTCTTAACCAAACATATATGTCTTAACAGGCTGTAATTCAAAGTATCATTGACCATGTGATGTAATGTAATGTATCAGCAAAAAAATGTCTATTATAGTGGCGCTCATGACCTTTGACATCGTGTTGTTCATCTTATTATTGCGAATAAAACATTACATGGTGTGTCATATACAAACCATGTAATGTTTTATTCGAAACGAACTATGTTTATGTTTTTATGCAAACATTGCAGATCACGAAGCTACATTGTTGTATTTGTTGATACGTATTATTTTTGTTCACTAACATGTATGCATATTGATGATCAAACATCAATTCAGTTGATTAATTTATATATGTAAATATTTTGGACAGTAGAGTCACGTTCATAAATCAAATTAACATTCTTGTGTCCAGTACTTAATCGTTCAAACACACACGGGAATAGTCAGACACCCTTCAAAATGTTAGGCGATAGAAAAAAGGACATGGTAAACTAAGCGGCGGGAAATTAAAAACATTACTTATAAATAAACAATTGAACCGAACATCTACATATAAAAACCAAGAATGTTTCATATAGATGATTGCAAATCGCTGAAACTTATTTTATAAGCAGATCAAGTAATTGCATTATAAACAATGAATTATGATATTCAAAATATATTTAGTAAGCATACTGTAACATCAGTTCAATCATTTAGATATCATGTATAACGAGCACTTTCTAGAGAAGAAAAACACTGTATATGTTTTGTTTAAAAATATACAATTATGTCAAAATAATATAACAAATCAGTTTTGGCCAGGTATGTTACTGATAATTGGGGATGTAAATACACATATGCGCGGTTACTAAATTAAATAATTTAGTAAATATATGAATTCATGACAATATTCGAGGTATACCTTATACCCTTTTCAATACTAAGTCCGCTGATACACAACTTGTTTACAGTTTTACTGTCATTGAAATATATATGATATAATTTGGAATGTCAATATGGTTATATTTTATATTTAATATCCCTATATTCAAGATAACATTTTATCATATATTTCCTTTACATATTTTATCCATTTTCCAAATAAATAAGGGAGTAACAATTATGATCTAATTTATTGTGTATTATTTTAAACTCAAATGCATATATGCAACCTATAATGCAAATATAATACATGTAGCAATTTAGAATTATATCTTTTATTCAATTCATTTGAATAATATAATAGAAAATTTACTAAATCAATTTGTTCCGAAGTTATATTTTCAAAACCTATTATCTATGAATATTTATCATGTCCTTACTCAATAACAAATTAAAGTATATCGTTTCAAAGCAATATTTGTTATATCCTAAATGCTTAATCATTACAACATAATAATTTAAATTGAAACATAAGATATATTGTTTTTCTGGTTAATTACACAAAAATATAATAGAGTATATCATCCCTTAACAAATTATTAGTTTACATTAAATGGTCAATATTTTAATGCCATAAATCAATAAATACAGCAAGCCTTCTTGATATATTTTGGCCAAATAAATACAACATACTAGTAAAACAACATATTTTATAAGGATATATGTAGAGCCGAAGTAGCGTAATATTACTGTTATTATTGTTGCTGGGTTCAAGAGTATCCTTGATTTTGACCATTAAATAATTGCACATGTGCGATCAACTAACATAATATTATATGTATCTATATAATAAATTAATTGTATAAAACAATATTGCGCAAAACAATTAATTTAATTGAAACAATTATGCGACTTTTAAATACTGAATTTTGGCTATACATAATTTATTCTCACATAATTGATTTCAATGGTTTTAGATGTTTCTAAATTTCGCCATGTTTAGAGTAACATCGCTTTGTGATATAAAATGTTCTACAGGTAGGATAACGGAACTGTACACATTATGAATTAGGTTTGGTTGATGTTTCACTCCCGGTGCATTAAAGAGCAATCACGTCTCATTTATCATGTCATGTCGATGGAAATTTTCATACGAAAGGTTGTTTAAAGATAGATAAAGATGCTGTATACATAAATTATTATCTAAATATTGTGTTTCAATGAAAAATTTAATGTGATTGTTTAATGCAAGATACTTTAAAACTACTTTACAAATTTAAAAACATTGTTTTGATAACGAAGTAAAGATATATTGACACAAACGAATACATTACAGTTTGGAGCATTGCTAAATATATTTATTAATTCGATTATATATATTGCAATTAATTCATATGGAAAACGAATGTAATGGTCTCGTATCTATGATACTTTTGTCAAGAGACAATATCACTATGTTTTTATTGTTAGGGCCAAGATTTTAGGGGTTAATAGTATCATGGTATTGTGAGCCAACGGCTTGCTAGGCTAGGCGAGGATTGTACCGCCGCTTTCACGTTATTGATTAATTTAGTTATTTGTCTAATGCGTTAACTTATTTTATGAACACGCTACTCCTCTAACAGTTGTCTATTTTAATGACATTTGGCATTATTATTATGTGGGTCCTTGGTTTTAAACATAAATGCTTATATGTGCTTATTTTGCTTGAATAAGCAAGGTTTTGGCTACTTTTATTTTCAAATTTAAACGCTTTGTATGTCAACATGCGATTATGATTTACTGATTTACACACCATGTTACTAAATTAATTATATTATTTTATATACATATGTTTTCGTAATTTATTAAACTGAAACATCTGTATTGAGGGTGTGCTGCACATGCAATTGTTACGTCATAATCAAAATAGAAACGGTTCTACCCTTTAAAAGGACTAGAGCTAAATATAAACATGTCAAACCATCATATTGATTGAGAAAGAAACCTATATCATTTTGTTGGTATACATACCGCTTTTCATTTTATTGCCTATGTCAAAAGTTGCAAGACTATATATCGAATCAGGTTTTCCGGCTGCATATAAAGCTAAGACGTTTTCAATGATGTCGGATCATATTCATATTTTATGGAAACATGATTAGACATTGCATCAATGCATATCAACATCATTTCTGAACATCTCAAAAATGTGTTTTTCTACATATGTCAACATCTTGTAAACATGACATCTCATAGAACGGATAATAAGACATAAATAAAAGTTGGTGTATATGTGATATGAACATGGGCACGTTCAAAGGTTTGCTTTAACAAAATTCTCAACAATTGCAAGTTTGGGGAATCAGTAATACAAATATACAATTTTCCCAACTTTTTGGGGGGACTGGTGCATTTGGAACATGCATATATAAGCAATTGTGCTTATATACTCATATTTTTTCGTAAAATTAAATGAGTGTTTTGATTCACTGGACTGGTCAGCTGTTTTTAAAAGGCATTACGGGTGTGCTTTGATAAGCAACAAATATAATATAAGCATATTTCACTCATTTCAGGAGAATAAAATATATAGTATGTGCCGCCGTAATTTTATTTTTTTTGTGAAAACTATATTTTTTCAATAAAATATTATGATTACCGTTTGTTTTAACGTGTATTTTAGTTGAATTAAGAGAGTTGTGTCACCCTGCCCTTGGACAATATTATTTTGTATTATGCTGTTAGTTTCAAAGTCTTTGTTACAGCCTGAGAGCATAGTCCAAGTCTCAATGTTTTGTGATTTCTCAAAAGCATATTAGATTGAATAATGCATCAAAATGACAAAATAAATGTAGTCTTAGTTATTTTATATCCATCCGTTATGTCATATCCGAATGATGGCAAAATCAATTATTTTGAATATAATATTGAGTTGTATTTTCCTTGAAACTGTATGTCGCACGAAACATATCACGAGGTGGTAAGATTTATTGAAAGCAATGAAGACTCATTGACACACCTTGTAGATGACATACCTTGTATCATTATGTGAGTTAACTTGAGTAACGTCAATCACATAGAACCAACATAGACGAACAATGGTTCAATCGATATGGTTATTAATTTCATTTGATTGCAATTCACAACACACACAAAACTACAGCTTTGTAATGTGACTGAAGGCAAAATGTATTGCAATATGTTTTACGTTTGAGATGCTATATATTGCAACACAGTATATACATCACACGCTCTAACATAGCGACTGTTAAGATAAGAGAATGCGTTTAAAAGGTTTGAATCATTTTCTCTGGACGAATATGACAGTTAAGTGTATGCAAATATAGACAGGGAGAGTTGTACCAGATGGTGTCACCAAAAAAACATAATTTCAAACTAGGCAAAATTTGATTACAGAGTATGTAATCAGCCGCCAAATCAAATTTGTTGCAACATTATGCTAAGGAGACGATATTGACCAAAATAATTGAAAAAAAAAAGAAATCATCAACAACAATGACACAATATAATTTGCTTAATACAAAAGCCGCATATGATTTATCTTGTCAGTAGCCTGCGAAAACCCCCTTATCTGAACAGACTCACTCCCGCGGAAACATAGGCATTTGTTTTTTATCGTATGACATGGCTTGAGAACACCCAATTAACAAAGAACAAACAATCTAATAATCTACCTGTTCAGTAAATACAGTTTGGTTTTAGCAGGACTTGACTGCTGAAATTGCTGCGACCCATCCAAGTTTTGGATGATGTTGCTGTGTGTGATTCGGATTAATAACAATGAGGACGTTTGTGTTTGATGTCCAACATATCTAACTGGTGTCTCGAAGACCAAGGGTAAAGTCGATACTCAGATAGAGGTTGGCGTTCAGAGTTGCATCTAGAAAATATTACTTAAGGTATCATATATCCGGTTTTCCAGATTTTGGGAATCGGGTGACCTGGACTTTAAATCAAAATTTGGGATTTCAACTCAAAGTTGCCCTGTCTTATCATTTGCTCGAAATGCGAAACCCACTTTATGTCAGATAGGTTTAAAATATGAGTGGCCTTGTCCCTAGCATTGTCATAAGTTCCACTTTGATGTGTCATAAAAACAGATTATACAAGTTGGACATTTCTTAGTAGATGTAATGTGTGGAGGGAGAGTTGATGGTCTATGATGATCCCGATGTTACGCGCGATTTCCGATTTTGCGATGGACTCACTAGCAACATTAATTGCGGTTTGCGCGACTTTTTCGAGACTTTCTTGCTACCGAGTGCAAAAAAAACTCGTTTAACTTTAGTTAATTTGCGCATATCCATTTTGATATTGCGTGTATGGCACATTCAGGAGTGCCAAGTGCTGATTTGGTATCCGATTTAGATGATGGACTTGCTGATTTCCTCAGTTGGGAAATGTCTGCGTAGAAGTGACGGACTATCAGGATTTTAAGCACAAGCTTGTCGAGGGGTTCCGTGTACTCATTGTACATTTTCGGGCCGAAAAGGGACCTTTGAAGGTGGCCACATTGGATTCGCATTGGATTTGCATGTATTCATACGCTAGATAATTTGCAGACATAGATTCTTCTGAGGTACATGTCGACCCTCAGACGGAGGATATTGACATGCTATTATGTCTTATAAGGTACCAACTATGATAAACCCTATTTTACAAAGTGATATGCTTTACACCTCGAAACCCATAGATATAAATGTATAAGTAACATCACAGATTAACACCCAACTAATAAAAGTGTCAGTTAGATTTTATCAATAAGAATATATTTTTGTCTGGCCTACACAGAATCCGATTGCTCTTACTATAGTGTGTTCTAACATTCATTAGCAGCCAAAACAATCATCAATCAGACTAATCCATGCAATGAGGAAATTATAAAACATGACAATCTAATGGCATCTGCCCATATGAACTAAAAAGGTGCAGGGCGACAATTATGTCTATAAAATAAAACAAATTAATCATGCTTTTGACATTTGTGTTTTCAAATTCTATTATTTGCATCAGCCGTAAAATTATATCAGAAACCTATTCTCAATGTTTTCCTACCTTTTTCAAAACATTTAGAAATAAAAGAGTATCACTTGTTTATTCATTTTGCTGTAAGTTGTACTTTATTTGAATCAACATTTTTAAATACAATTTTTACTTATAACAGTGTGAATTTTGACTTGTTTGTACATGTATGCATATTTAGCATCAATGTTTTTTTCATTTAAACCGTTTCTATATGTATTTTAGTTTGACCTTAAATACTGACTTACATTTGTTTTTTTTTTCAAATAATACAAAGCATTGCATTTAAGAGTTTGCATGAATAAATATTATGTATAAGGACCAATAATATATTCGACAGCTAAATGGTAACGTTTGCCGCAGACATTTAGACTTATTCAAATGCTTTGAATGTATATGTTACTGACACATATACAATCTATTTTATACTAAGTCAACTTGTTATTATTAATCGACACTATAGAATAATAACACAGTGCACACAAATTCCAATTGTTAATCAATAACAAAACTATGTTCATGAATGTTTCATAAGTGGAGTGCATTGTTTCGGTGTCCACGTATTGTATTTTATTATTTTCGTTTCTATATTCTGTTAATATAATATAACTGCAGATTTAATGAGATTTTAACCAATCGGGATCTCGTCTTATACTTATATTATATTAAAAATTGTACTATCATTAAAAGCATGCACGCTACATATAATGAAATAAATTATCATTTATATGCGTTCCTACACATAACTAAAACAAATTGAGATTTATCAAATATGTAATTCACCTATATAAATCAGATAAACAAAGCAGCACAACTGTATTCACGGCTATACGACATATATGTGTCATTAGATATGACACAACACTAGTCAAGAGCCAAATGTGACAGCAATGTTTCCATGTATTTTAAGGTAGTTTTAGCTACTTGATACAAATCAGTAGGTTGCATCAGGCCAGATTTTTGTTTCTTTTGGGAGGTGAGCTTTTTTTTGGGAAACTTCACGATCAGTTCTATCACATTAATAATACAGATTGGGCACACCAGATTGATATGGTTTGATCATATACAAGAAACACAATTCAATATGTAGGAAAATTTTGACTTTACATACATATACATTCACAAGATCGGCCGAATGAAATAGACACATGAAATATGTATTCTTGGATCCTATTGGGATATTGAGCTCTGAATTAATACACTTTAATAAAACTATCCATCGAAATTTTTCCTTCAGCCCAAAAGACATGATATAAAAAAAATATATAATTGTTTTACCATCATCTATGACTATAATACATAGTTAATACAAGTATGAATAATGGACAACATATTGTAGTTTGTATAGCTTAGACATAAGTTAAACGAGCATTCATTATGAAAAAGTATTTTCATGAAGTGTTAACCAGTTATTTTCTTTAGTTAACGTAAAACGTAGCACAAAATATAAAATTGTAGATATCTTTAAACACGTGATCCGATGGAAAGAGATGGTGTTCATATTCAGAATCAGCCACCCCAACTTTGTTAAACGAACATCAACTTTTTCATGTGAAGAAAAATAAGTTTTATTTTGCTGTCTAGTGTAATTTTCAATAAGTTGATACCATTTATATAAATGAGCCACCCATTGTTGTATAATATATTATGTGAGAGTGGCAATACTGTAAAGTCCGTCAATGCTTGACTAGCATTTTAATTACTTATATTCTTGTTCGATCAACATCAAAAAGGTTGACAAGCAAATTAAAGTGGCCTATTCTCGCAGAGTATCTATAATTGTGTATTTGAATTTAATAACCAAATATTTACAATTACGCAGAGTGTAATAAACCGTTTATTAACATAAAGCACCTAAAAAATAAAGCTAGAAAATTTGTAACATTTCATATTTGGTATATTTTGAAATGCATAGCTATCATTTGAATACTGTTCAAATATATTCATACTAGTACATTTTAACACAACATGCCGAAACTAAATAATTCGTAACTAAAAGTTTAATGTCACTATATTATTTAGGTTTTGAGGTCCGGAACGTTTTAAAAAAGGTTTTAAGTTATAACAATATATAAATATAGAGTATACAACCCAATTTTACCCAATTTTTTGCTTGTTGACAATAGCTATATTTGTTCCGTTATTCCATACAAATACATACATTGTAATCATATATATATTATAGAAAATTTAATACGAATATCATTTTAAAAGTATAAATAATTATGTTAAAAACACAAAAATCAATTTATAAATATAGAGCAAACTTTGTTAAACATTGAGAATCGATTCATAAATAATATATTTATGTTTTTTATCTATTCCAAAGATAAATATGTGACTTCATGCACAATATTAATGATAATGTAAATTGACAAACAAACAATCAATATATATCTTTAACGTTTATACCATCTTAATATACATTTACCGTACCCAAATGGTCATATAAACATCATTTCATATTTATATTTATATAGACATGTTTGTTCGAATCAATGCTGTTAAAATTATTTTGAATAGTTAAATCAAAACTATAATCAAACAATGTATCGCAAGAGCAACAGCCTGTTAGGCGTAATTGTAAAAAAATATATATAAATAGTTCCTTATCGATAACTATAGTTTAAATAAACGAATTTATATCTTGTGTTGTGTGTATGTCGAATAACAAATCATAAAATATGAAATGTAATGTAATTAAGCAAGCAATATTTTGTTGGTTCCAATTTGGTTTTTACCTAATTTTTAGGTTATTTTATCATTCATTATACCATTTATATAATTGTTTGCGCTTTCAATAGTATCAAAGGTTCAAATGTTTTAAATCAAATTTAAACTATTGTATTTGTTCATAAATGATATTTTACATACAGTTCATGCGATAACCATTTAAATGACATAATCCGGTATATAAATTAATGCAAAAAGTATTATGACATAGCAGTGTATTAGGGTAATTGAATTCCGTTTAAAAACTACTTAGTTTGTATACTCATTGATGGGGGCCTGTACTATAAAGTTACATTTCATATGTTATTATCATTACTTATAAAACATATATCAAATTGTTATATGCAACTTGATTATTGATTAACAAAACTGTATTAATCTTTTGATACTAAAATGATATGAACATAATTATTTTTTTTAAATAAATGGAATATAGATGTGAAGTCACCAAAGACGATGCATTGCATTTTCATTTAACATAAAGTATTAATGAATTATAAAAAGTATATGCATGTTTAAATCACAGTTTGAATGATGCTCGCTAATGCTTTGATAATAATTTAAAAAAATAAACACATTACTACACTGTTAATGTTGAAATATAAAAATGTTTAAGTGAGTTAATTCATGAGGCAAAACTTAAGAAATTCGTCATATCTTGGGAAGTTTGCCGTATACCAAAATGTATTCGTATGATATTATCAACAAAACATATATGCTATTTACGCAAGTAATGTTTTTGCAAGTTTCGTTGATGTAATTATTTTCTAGAAACCACCCACTAGAAGTATGTTAGAAGTACTTAGTCGAATTGGGTTCATTTGCACACCAATGTGAAACGACGTAGAAAAATAAACCGCGCCAAATTTACGATCCAAGCCAGCCTCTTAGTAGTCTGAGCGTTAAGCAAACCAGGTTTTATGTCTACATAAACATGCCTGTTTCCCGAGATATTGGTGGATTTTCGAGTGATTTAAAACTCCTATGTGATTGTTCTGGGACTGGCGCTAAAACACAAATCATGATTTTGACCTTGTAGTTTATCCATTCGAAAATTGGGTTTTTACGTATATGCATCTGTGAAGATTTATTGAAAGAGTTTTAGAGAAAGGGGTCAATCGTTTAGCCTAAAATCTTTAACGTCATTATTCGCGTGCACAGTTTACAAATGAATACAGTTGGATACAAAATATGACTATTTACCCGAAATCATTTATTGCGAAACGATGTTATACTATAATGCTTAACATTGTGTGATTTTTTTTCTGTTCAATATGATATGATTGATATAACAAGCGTCATACATTACTACTATGACTGAAGTATTTGATCTTCAATGTTTCACAGTATTGGAGAATATTGTTTTCATTTTGTGTCGGACAAACCATTTAAAATCAATAGATTTGTTTTATTTAAGTCGTGTATTGTGTTTGTAATATGACATGTATTAACAAAATAGTATCATTACACTTTAATGTACTAATGTACATATAGTAACACAATAATATAAACAAATAACAAACCACATAAAAACTTTAGCAGCTTGAAAATGTTCTTAGACATAAGACATTGAAAACTATAGAGTTTACTGTGTGGTTTTTGCATGGGCTAAAGTGTGTGGGTTGTTTTGATGCATCAGTTACACACACGGTGTCGTCCTAGGCTGGTGAATATAAGTAGGTCAACTTTGCTGGAGCAAAAACGATATGATTATATTTTTTTGTATGGTGTAGATAAAACAAAAACAGGCGTTAAATATATTTAGTGCAAACAGGACTATGCCAAAATGGTAGCTGACTGTGGCAGATGAAGAATTATGTCCCAACTTTCCCCTGAACGATTTCACCTATTTTTTTGTCAAAAAAACTCTATACTTTTATAATAAACTGTAATTTAAAGCGTTTGTCAATTAAGATCGTAAGAAAACATTACAATTTGATCACTGTTTAGTAATATTTACTCATTTTACGCAATTAATGCAAATTATAGTACTTTCCAAGTTTATTATTGATAAGCTCAACATGACAATTTAATACCTGAAATGAGAGTACACATCAAGATCGATCTCAATTATCATACACATATGTCGCCGGTCTTAAAGTTAAATTGAATCTATATACATTCCTAATTCCAATTGTGTATAACGGTTAACCTAATTCAGGAAAGTGTAATATTCAATATATAATTTTATATAATATGTATACTAATCTATTCCATGGGGATGTAAAGCAGTTATCGTCTTACTGAGGGAATCGTGTAGGGAATGTTATCAGGAGAAGGTGGGTTGATAGGGGTGGTTCTTCTGTTTCTGAACACCATAAGTTAAGTATAAAAGTATGGTGGTATCGTCTGTGTTGTGTAGATGATATACTTGTATCAACATGATATGACGCTCTCGCTACATTAACAATGATATATTCAATGCAATATATTCCTTATTTTCAGACAATAGAGTCACAGGACACTAACGGCTGGTAAACCACCTTGATAATCTGAGCAACATAGCAAATGCAACTTATATTAACTCGGATTGGCGCTCGATTTTTTTGCAATATACACTCTCATTACTGATTTTAAGGGCAATCATTTGAAAGAAAAATTACTAAATTGTCAAAAATAACAACATAATTAGCATGTCATGTCTGATGCAAAATTCAAATACAACAATGTTTCGTTACGACTATTTTCGTTTTTTATCAAATGTATGTTTTTATTTTATGTAAATGCATAATATATTATTACACATTTAGCTCATTTCGGGATATATAATAGTTTATTTTCCTAGACATAGCAAAGTTATTTGAATATATTGATGCATCCATTCTTGCAAACTGTTTGGTACCCTATCATTTAATACATATCTCAAGTTTTATGGATACAATTTATTGTGTTATTGTGCCGATAAGTTTTATATGAAACACTATTCATATCATCGCTGGTGCTTTTTACAAATGATTACATTTCAAGTTAAGTTTAGCTGTATGGTATCGTCGGTGTTGTGTAGATAATATAAGTGTATCAAAATGATATGACGCTCTCGCTGTATTAACAATTGTATATTTAATTCAATATATTCCTAAGGTTCAGACTATATAGTTACAGGACACTAACGGCTAGTTAACCATCTTGATAATCCTAGCAACATGACAAATGCAACTTCTATTATCTCGGATTTGCGTTTAATTTGTGCAATGTATACCCTCATTAGTGATTTTAAGGGAAACCAGTTGATATACCAATAACTTTATTGATAACAATAACAACATAACTAACATGTCATGGCTGATGCAAAAGTCAAACAGTGTTTCGTTACGATTATCTTCGTTCAAATGTATGTTTCTATTTTATATTACTGCATAATCTATCATTAAATATTCAGCTAATTCCGGGATATATATTATTTTATTTTCCTAGCCATAGCAAAGATGTTCGAATACATTGATGTTTCCATTCTTCCAAACTGTTTGGTACCATTACATACTTATCTCAAGTTATTATGGATACACTTTATTTTGTTAATGTGCCGATTCGTTTTATATGAAACACCGATCTTATTATTGCTGATATTATTTAAAAAACATCCCTCAAATGTATGTTGCCTAAAATTAAAATAGATACTTATATATTATATCATATATTAATGCAAACAAATATTATGTCCTTATCTAACTTAGAAATCATGCTCTTGAATGTGCTGACAATTTGTACAAATCCTTAAATGTATGTGTTCTTGTTATGACGTATGTCATCTGGTCGACAAAAAATATATAAGTGTTTAATTAACATAGGTTCAAATATGGTTTATTTAAGCTTATGTCAGCTTATGAGTGCAATACATCTAAAAAAGGCGTTTCGAATAAAATGGAAATATTTTTTTTTGAAATTGTACAGCCACCTTGAAAGTACAATCAAATGTAATAAGTGAATATTAATCAATAAGGCACGCCGCAATAATATAAGGTTATGTATGTATGTGTGAGTGAATGTGTATTAATATGTCTGTTTCACACATGCTGATTGAATGGTAAATTAACTAAACAAATATATAATAATAAGTTTTGAGTTGTTGATGCTATATCATTCAGTGCTATGTAACTGTGGCGTCATGGTCCCGTGTCGTAGAAAATGTTGCATGAGTTTGAATAAATGTGAATTGACGTTTCAAAGTTTGTTCTACTTTCGATTAATTAAAATATAATCTAGCAAAAAAAACTAAAGACAATTTTTACTAAATAAATGGTTATAACACTTCAAAATTTGGTGCATATTAGTGTAAATACGGTACACCATAAAAAACGACAATTTAAGTCAAAGTCAAATAACTTTAGATATATATAAACATATAAAGGGAGAGCTGCGTAGTTGAAACTCCTTTTAGAAAATCAAGACATATTGGTATCCATCTAAGAATTCCCTTTTATATATGTAAATATTTTAGGGTGTATATTATTTCTAATCTGTGCAGCTAAGTATAACAATTAACAGCAGCTAAAGTAGATTGTTACTAAATAATAAAATAAAGAAACACTATTTGACAAAACAGTAACATAGCTCAGATTATTAAATTTACAGTTTTCATTTTGTTGTGAAAGCACATAATACATTAAGCATAGTAACACCGAAATAAATTATGATATTATTGTTTTATAAAATTTAAGTTTTTTAAGGTTCATTATTCAAAGTCCTTGAATGCCTGTATTTTGTAAGCAGACATTTGCGGACTAAATATGTCTCCCGACGACACCAAAATATATAGGCAATAATCATGTTTAATATATAAACTATTTCACAATTTATTATATTTTACTGTTTATAAAATACGTAATGGAACAATCATTTTTCTATCATTATTAGTAATAATAAACAACACATATTAACACCATTGTGGGATCATTGTGCGAAACAATTTTTAGCGTACATTAAACATGATCTGACATGTATTTTTAGGCTTCGAAATGTTGTTTATGTACTCTATTTACTAAAGAGAGAAGTCATGTACAATTTTATAAACGTTTAGCTTTATGTAGAATACGATATATTTGACCTTACAGCATGTAAGTATTAGCAATCTATATGCATGAGAATATCGTAAATAATATTAATAAAATAGTGATGATAATAATAAATATTTTATTATCCATCTAGGATTTCTTTTAAAAATCAGATACTGTTCTAGTTTCAGTATTTTATAACAAAGTTTCAGATCAAACACTAAGCCATCTTTTCACGTCCAATGCCGCACAACAAAACGCTTAAATGAATTTTATCGAATTGTTATATTAAGTTTTTTAAAACTTTGAACAAATGGTCAAACATATCATTTTTCGTAGAAACATAAATTGACACGTAAAAATTATTAATCAAATTGTGCAACTATATTAATAATATGATGCAAAAATTGCAATGACATAACATAAAACATTTATTAAACGATATCTTATTCATTAATAAACATACCTATCCGTATGATTGTTGACTTTTATGAAATGTTGACATATGAAACTTGCCCTTCTTCATCTTGCAATTGCCCACTAACGATTACATGTGTTCAATAAATTAACAGATGTAGAATATATTAATTTATAACATTAATAACATAATATAGAATATATTAATTAATATATATATTACGATTCATAATGTAGAATATATTAGTTATATCAAATTTACAAATCCACGCTAATATTTGTATAAATGATACTAGTATAGAGACAATACTATCACACGATACATTATTTATCAATTTAATTACAAATACAATGTGTGTATTTTCCCACGATTGTATTTGGTTGATAATAATAATAAAGTTACCAAAGTTGGTTCAACAGTATACGATTAGCATATTTAACATATACAATGCTGTCGGTGGTATGTATCTACTTTCTATTGAAAAGTATAATGTACAATATGTTGAAAATAAACGTTTTATGTAAATCAATTATGTTATCATCGTATTTTAGTTTTCCATTTTGGTTTTGACATCAGTAAATTATGAACACATATTCACATATTATAAGCTAATGGTAGCAAGGACTTTCTTACACGTTTTGTTGATAGAGGGTGATGAAATTGTCGCCATATAAGCCATATTTCAACTGCATATTTATCTTTACGTTCGCTGTTCTTACATATATTGTTTATCAATATAATAACATCACTGAAGTGATTACATTCTTATATGTAACCTGTATACATTAAAACAAATATTTGATTTTTCTTGCAGTTGGATTATTGTACTCTATTGTATTGTAGTATTAATCTGTGGTCATGTAGAACGTTTGTAGATTATTTAACCGTGTTATATATGCATAAAAGTACAACCAAAAAACGTAAAGCTTAAGCCAGTTAATGAAAGTCAATGTTTAATATTATATATGTAAATTATACATATAAGCGTTTGATACACTCATCAGAAAAACATGTATGATTGTTTAAGTCCAATTGCATTGCTATTCTCGTGATATGCATATAATCCTTACAAGCCAGTGTTGCTTAGTTCTTCGGACAAATTAACCTAGTACGGGTTTATGCATTTAGCGCCCATTAAGTGGTTAATAACATTGTATTGACTACTTATGGTGCAATTCGACGGAATCCGGGTATTTCGTTTTTCTTACAATGGTAGTAAGTAAATAAAAAATCAAATTGGATGACTTTGAGGTTAATAAGTCAATTCAAATATTTGTGTATTTGATTTGGTTACCAAAAACAGAAAGAGTGAAGGTAATATGATTGCGAGGCAGCCATTCAGCAAAATTATGATGATGATGATGATGATGATGATGATGATGATGATGATGATGATGATGATGATGATGAAGCATAATTTATCTATAATTGGAAGACTTAAGTTTATAAAATGTCATGACTGGTTGACATTGATGTATGGAGTCAAGACATGGACCATAAGCAAAGTGCAACACACTCGCATTTAAGTATTTACAATGCTGACTCTTAGACGCATGTTAAGAATAACCTGGACAGGGGGAAGCGATTCGTATTGCAAGGACCAACAGGTCGCTGGGATATTATTCCATGTAAAGACATCTACTGGAGGGTGGAAGTTTTGAAGAGGGTGACCAAAAAATGCAATTAAGTGACAACATCACCCAATAGATGGGTTTCATCTTTGAAAAGGCCAAGCGTACCCAAGACATGTAAACATGTTCGTAATCGGCAACGTCAATCGACACGTCATCCGGTAAGGTAAGAATGATACATTGTTGTTGTACAATTGTTGTCAAATTGATATAACTAATATATTTAACTTGTTGTATCATTCAACATATTTTATTGTAAGCTCATGTATTCATTCCCTTACAATAGTGACCGGGCCTTTAAACGTATCACGTCTGGGTGTGGTTGATTACCATGCTTATTTGCC
Source organism: Hydroides elegans (assembly GCA_001703475.1). NCBI lineage: Eukaryota > Metazoa > Annelida > Polychaeta > Sabellida > Serpulidae > Hydroides > Hydroides elegans. Next base: position 19,914 of record LQRL01043018.1, read on the forward strand.
TTCTTGAGCGCCTACCTACAACTCCTTCTCCATCTAACTTCTTGCAAATAAGGAACGTTGAACATGATTTTACCGTTTTCCCTATATTTTGCGAAAAACAAGTCAGACATGTTATAGTAATTACCCAATCGACAAATGACATCTATAGGACGTCCTCATCGCGTTGTTTTATGTCCTGATATCTGCGGCGCAAATACAACGTTAGCAATGTAAAAACAAGATGTCCCATCGATGTAAATAAATGGTGTCCATATTTCATGACGCAGGATATTAACACACTCGCAGTACGTTGTAAGGACGTGTTATTAATGTTACACATGTGACGTCTCATTGAAGTGACAATATGACATTGTAATGACCATATATATTTTGGTCGGGACGTAATCTGGGGGCTACATTAAACGACGAACTTACTGAAAATTCTGATCGTTTATGGGGATATTTGGATTTTTGTCCACTTATAGTAGAATATATTTTGATTCCAAAATGGAAGATGCTAGTTCAATGAATATATTTAATATGCCTAAATATGTGTATCTGTGATATTTATGTATAAACTGGTTTAAATTAAAATATGCGTGCAAAACAATTACGTTCGATAAAAGTCCTTCCTGAAATCGGCCAAATCTGGACCAGTTTATGACGTCGTGTGTATGGTCTTAGCATACATTTTAACGTACATCTTTTTGACGATATGGTCGTCAAATTGAAGACTAAAATCAACGCTGGAAAACTTTTATACATAAGAAGAAGGACTGAAATATGACGCTGTGTAGTGAAGTTGAGGGGATAATTTAAGGACGTGACTTTGTCGAGTGGGTAGCTGCAAATAATTGAACGTCATCTAAATATAGTGCAGCTTTGAATATTAGTATATCATTATGTTAAAATACAGACATTTGTTGCACTAAAACCACACATCCACCGTATGTTAATCGTTGAAAAGTGGTAATATGCATAATAGAATAAGACACATTTTATGAAAATTATTTGTTTCGCATCCAACGAACATACAGTTTGCGTATATTTTAAATGTTCTGCGGATATTTACGTGAGAAATGTATTGTTTTTTTATAAAGTTTGTGTCGTATATCAATTCATGCCACACTTTAAGCCATCTAAGCCTGAACTCCAAATAACAATCCATTGAATGCTTAGTATGCAACATTGGTATGAGATACATATTTTTCACGTTAAGCTACATATGCATTGGTACAGTTCATTAGTTGCTAAGCAACATTTATTTGCCGAGTACACTTTTTATGACATGTCTGACGGACACTTAAATAGGAGAAAAAGGAGAATAGATGCAGCTGACGCATTAGATAAAGTGTTATTAATGCATTCGCTAAAACTGCAGATTGTAAATTGCTCTTTTCTTTAATCTAAGGAAAGTGTGACGCGAATATTTAGTTTAGAATTTTGACATTTTCAATGATAATGAAATATACTCTCCCACATGAAACTTGACCATTCATATTTTGATTCCTTAACATTGTTTTTCATTCAAATGTATCAAACTTTACTAATAGCATAAACAAACCCTTTCAACTGAACCCTCAGTATTGTTAAACATGCTTTATAGTATAATGGTATTAGTTAAACCACGAAAATAATACATCGAAAAAAGTTAAAATGAGTATTGCAATAACGAAACTATTTTACAATAATTATTATGTTGTTTGATATACCTCACAATATCAGCTAGGCCATGTTCGGGAAAATACTGTATAAATATGAGTTAATAATTTACTATTATCTTACAATACACTCTAAATATTTAGAATTTGGTCAATGTTTGGTATATGGAAAATATATTGATATGTATTTTATTCAACAAAAATACATTTAATATGCTAAAACTAGTTTTATCATTTCCATAATACGAGGGATACCGATTGCATAAATCAAATGCAAACCGATTGCGAAAATCAAATGCAAACAGTATAATAATAATGTATATTAGAATAAGCCTAAAAAGCCGTGAACCAAGAGAAATTAGGTTTATTTAATAACACTTTAATATTCGAAAATCGAAAATCGAAAGCAAACATTATAATAATAATAATGTATGTTAGAATATATGAAGACTTTTTTTTTCAAAAATAAAGCCAAATAAAATATATCGTATTTGCAGTTTTTCAATGAAACCAAGATATTGTCTAAGATTCTCGAAATCTTACCAAGTGTGCACCAATTTAGAGATATGCCTCAATGTAATCGATTTTTCCCCTAAAAACAGATCCATTTATCAAACTATTGCGTAAATTAAAAACGATAAGATGTGTAAAAAAAAGTTATAAGCTAACATTCTATTAGATTTTCCATTACAATATAATATAAATAATATTTTGTCAAAATGTGTTGCGTCGAAAAATAACTATGACATTTGCATGTGTGTTGCGTTTGAAAAGCAGCAAATAAATTTTGAAAATAATGTACCGAATGTAAATAATATGTGTTTCCGATTTCTTATAACATATAAAATTATGTGTTGATCCAGAGTAGAGAAGTATATATAAATAAATTACCTACTACTATGTGTTAATCAAGTTTTAAATATACAATAAATAACTGTGATATACCTACATCCTATCATTTTATAAACACAATTTCACTTATATCTTATAGGAAATGATTCGATTGGAGATATTATTATTATTAAATCTTATTTTTGTAAATGTCGATTCTCAACTAGCGTATATAAGTTTATGATATATTTTAAGGTTTTTTAAGGACTTGAATCGCATAAGCTATGATTAAAACAATTTCTTATCATATATCACTTTGTGGACGTTTTAAATATTCGATTGATTATTAGTAAATCATTAGTTAATATGGGTGTTAATTTCTATCATTATCTTTAACATTATTTATACGTGATATAGGCTTGCCTAAAAACAAAACAACTTTATGTTTCAAGGCAATACGACAATATCTCGAGACTGTAAAATACATACATCCGTAGATATGTAGTTATAGTTCAGCATGCAAATAATTTTTTCTCAACGGTGCCACATTTGTGTACGGTATTGACATAAGTTTGACGCATCATCCGCAATTAATATGATATATATGTAAATCGTTTTGGTAAATAATGTTGATAACTGTATATTTTGTTAAATATTGAAATATCCATTTAAACATATGTGTAGCATTATATGATGACTGTATATTTTTGCGGTTGTCCTCTAGTATGGTGCATATTCATACTCTGAACAGTTTGGTAAACAAGCGTAATAAATGCTATAAAATATACAATTATGAAAACAACCATTATACAACAATATATATGAATTAAATATTTGTACCTTTCTCATCTTATTTGGCCCTTGCTAAAATAGATTTATTTTCTTAATTAATACATTTATTATGACAGTCATCAGGATTATATTTTATTATAAACACATATTCTCAAAACGTCATTGTGTTATACTCAATCTATTTTTTTTTAATTTGACCCACACTGTTAACACTATTTACACAAATAAATATCATGTTAAGTAGTATATCAATAGGTTTAGATCTTTTTGAAAATAATGTTGACGAGCCAAATAAAATATTTTTGCTTGGACATTATCAAAAATAAGCACCATTTTATTTGAACAATATGAAATATCACATTGTAAATACTGTTCCAGAATAATACGAAATAATCAATAATGCTTAAACATGACACCCATATCAAAGTTGCATATTGAACCTATAATTGCTCAATGTTCGAAATGTTGTTTTTTTATCATCACACTAGCATTTAAGAAAAATACATGTTAATATTCTGAGTCTTAAAATATAATGTAGAGAGTATAATTGGCCATGGGTTGTTATGTCATATGTTGATTGTACTGCTGATTAGTGCTTTTGATTAGGTTTTATATTTCTCATATACGTAACATTTTTAAATTGGTAAAATACAATTGCTTATTTTTTTAACACAGTTAATTGTGTACATATATAATCATATCGCATTTTGATGTGTATGTTGTTTCATGCTTGTAATATTTTTAAATGGTTCATTCACATCCTAAAATATTAATAAAATCGCATGTATGTAGGTAATATATAAAAGTTGTATTATTAGCTATTATTTATAAACGGCATTGATGATTCATAATTTGTTAACCCAGAGTTTGTGGCGAAGATTGTTTTCCATACAAATTAGTATGTTTTTATAAGTGTGATTTAATCAGTATTCAACACCTAGTACAATGTATTTTAGTTGAGATTTCCAAAAAATTGTGCGTCCATTTTGTATCATATACTATAAGCGACTAATTTTATAACTGTTGATTAATACCACCCTACTAGATCTAATGCAAATGCTTCCTAAATGTAGTTTAACTTGAAATTATATATCGGATTAAAAACAGTCACACATACAAATTATAACACTAACATATGGATACATGTTCTAATTGATTATTGACCTACACATCAGAAATTTTGGGTCAAATTCGTACCGATTTGAACCGAGTGTGGTTGACAAATGGGGCGTGAACGCGTGGTAAATATATAAAAAAATGATACAAAAATGATTTATGACAGAATACATTTGATAAAGAAATACTGATATTTGGATTGACATTTTTATTGTTATTCATTTTAATTATAATAGATATTTAATAGTGAATGATGACATTGTTCATCATAAGGATAATTAATTTAATCAACACAAAGGTGTTTATTTTCTACTACTGTTTAGTTCACTTAATTTAACCAAATGACACAAAACTGATCGAGGTGATTGAACGCTGAGTCGTATGAACATGCTCGATCATTTGATAAAGCTACTAAAACGAAATGGTACAATGTGTGGCACATTGACCTTCGACAGTCTTGTTTTATATCAGTTATTTTTGTTTACATTGTGTCATTTAATTGCTTTACATATGGTTAGACGATACATGAACAATTGAATGAATGCTAGCCATGACTTGTATATAAACAGTTAACACCAATAAAACACCGTTTCTCTGTTTATAAACTGTATAAAAACGTTTGAGTTATAACTGTATACCAGATATGTATTTGAATTATCTTGAAATATGGTTCACATGAATGAAATGTTTATATTTGATTACATAAAGCAATATCAGCTATGAGATCAATGTTTCGAGCATTAGACCATTTACCACATTTCCTGTATAAGATGCATTGATTACGTGAACGTGTATAACAAATCCTTAGATACAAATATGTGACATTTACAGATGGCGCAGTGTCTTGAGCTCGGGGCTAGGATTTATGCATTCGAACTAGAAGAAAAGCTCCCCGGGGAAAATAA
>LQRL01043024.1:0-12803 GCA_001703475.1 Hydroides elegans
AAACTAGTCGCTTGCACAAATGATGCAGAGTCATTGCAGTGATGCGCTTAAAAAAAGATAATAATGATAATAATAATAATGATAAAAAATAGCTTGCAAAAATGATACAAAGTCATTGCAATGAGGCGCTTAAGCTATTGCAGGGAGGATCGTCTGTTGAAGATGTGGAAGGTTTTAAAAGGCATTTGTATCCTTAAACTCCCCCCTCTTTGACTTCTCCCCCCTCCCGTTCTCCGTGAAAAGTGATTTTTGATAAGTGTATACCCGGTCCCTAACAACAAATGATACACAGTCACTATATTGAGACGCTTAAGCCAATGAAGAGCGTAAATTAGGTATGTGGTAAGAATATCAACTTCCAAATCTTCTAAATCAAATTAGTTGAAAAATGTAAATAAAAACTTCAAAAACAAAAAACAAATCTAAATCTCATCCAGCTATTCCACTGGCGTTTAAGCAAGGATCGCATTGCATGTATGTGATAAGTGTTATTCCTCAAAATTATCACCCTTCCTGCCCATACCACCACATCCCAAAAAGTATAAAAGTCTGAAGTAATCCTAACGCAGAATGATTGATAATCATCCAAAAGGAAAAATAATAAAGGAAAATAATAATGCTCAGTTTCGAGGCCTCGAAGACCATCCAGCCAGCAGCAAACAAGATGAATCAAAACCGAAATAATATTTGAAGATAATTATGTCTGCTTTATTTTTCAAAATCTGGTTACATGTATATATCATTAATTAAGATTTATTGTTTTTCTTTAATTGAGTTGTCTTTAGTATTTTTGCGGATAACCATCGAGCTCAATCTTATGGCACATCAATGCTGTTAATACAAGTCCAGATGTAATCCAAATGCTCTTCGAAGTTTCAATGAAAACACATAAAACATAATTTGAATCATCTGAATTTCCGAAGTGATTTTCACATCCGCATTGGTCATGATATATCACAATTTAGTATCTTCCTTGTGAAAAGTAATTGTGATCTCTCCTTATCAAACTATAGAGTTTCTAGTAAGCTACATGGCGAATCCTCAGGCTTACTTATGCCGAACTATGCATGTGCTTTCTGAAGCTCGTATGACCATAGGCTCATGCTCAAAATACAACTGGAAACCAAAGAAGAAAAAAACAGGTTTCATGATTCCAACTGAATTTCACTTGTCACTTGAGTTTGTTTCCGTTCTCCAGTCTGTTCTGATTTCGAACCTGAAATGTCAACGTCGTTTTGTATAATTGCCTTATATAAAGCACTTTTCTTGATTAAACTTATGTCATATTTTTCTACATTGAATAGTTTTGTTTTTGACACATGGTTTAGATAATATCCGAAGCTCAAAATTGCAACTATCATAAATATATTAATTTTAACAAACTTGATATAAGAGCTGTCCATTTTATTTGTGTTACTTCAGCTTAACAATAATAATAACCTCAGTTTTTGAGCGAGCAGAACAGGTTTTCATCTTCCAAAATGAGATATTTTAACGCTTAAATATCTTCGGATTGACTACTCGTCATTCACATTCAATTGACTGAAAATCAATTCATTCCTATCCATCAAAATGGACACTTCTTTTATTCAGAGTTTAGGCATTTTCTCATGACTGCTCTTTCATTTTGCTTCAATTCGTTTTCTTTTCATATTATTGACCTTTGCCCCTTAATATAATAGCTGTGTCTTATTCGATCAAAATCTGTTGCAAGGCTATGATACATACACTGTACATATGTTATAATAGCAGTGTTCAGGTGTTATCTTGGTGATATCGTGAATTTGTAGGTGAACGTAATGCATCCATGTTAAGTCATAAATTGAGGATAGAATATCTCTAATGAACCAATGCTTGTTAAGTCGTCCATCTGTTTAAAAAAATCCTTTAACACGGAACATATTTAAATAGTGTTATGTCATCTTAATTATAACAAGTGATTATACATTCATCAATGAACATGTAAATTGCAACAAAAAGAAATAAAATTAATTAGAAGAAAAAAATGAGAAATTTAATTCTGTCAAAATGGCAAAATATGAGAAAAATTATTTGTTTACCATGGTGGTGCACAAAATCTTTAAAAAAACTTTTACGAGATCATTTTTATGGCCCGCCTGACGATAGTCAGAGGGCCATATAGGTTTTACCCTGTCCGTGCGTGCAGGGACAGGGAAAATTACTTAATATTTTATTTACAATTTGAAATTGTGTGCATATGCATTCATATCTCAAATGTGCCTGTAGCTCAGCGGTAGAACATAAGACCCATAATCATAAGGTTTTGGGTTCGAATCGCAGCTCATAGAGACAAATATTAATAATGATACTTTTTTAAACTACAATTTTAATATTTTAATGCGGACATTTTTTGAATGATTTGATTTTTATTTGATGTATTTATTGTTTTAACGTTGAATTATTTGAACATCCTATTTTCATATGTTTGATATGCGACTATGTCGGCTTCACTGATTTATGAGAAGCGGGCCATTCGTGCTCCGACGGACACATTTCTATTTTTATATTAGATGAATAAAAAAACCTTTTTTATAGAATGCCGCTTTTGGCGCTTTGTATGGCTCAACCCCGGTGAAGCAGAAACCTTCTGTGGATAACCCCTTCACTCCCACATCAGTGACAACCACAGCAACAATGGTATCGAGTCAACATCCGGTCGCAGTAGTGACTACTAACGCCACGTCACAAAATCAACAATTAAGGTAAGGTTCCCCGATTACATAAAAACACTTCATCATGACCTCATGTTGGACTCATGTGAATACCTTTTAGCTCAATATGAGATCATGATGAGGTATTGTGAATTCGGGGCGGAATACTTAGTTTGGTGGTTAAGCAAGCGACTGATTAAGTGCTCCCTGCTTAAAGTGGTGCTGCGCCATCCGAACATTATAATTTCATGTTTTGTCGTGTAAATGGACGGTGTATGAATGTCAGTAAGAATGAGAAGTGGTGTATAGTGTCTAGTCATATCAAATAATGCAAATAAAAATTTCAAAAAAAAAAAACGCTGATTATCTCAACGTCTCAGGTTCAACTTCGACATGCGGTGGGTGCTGAATATTTAGGGTGTCTGACATCGACTAACGTAAATGCAATGGGTTCTTTAACTATCTCTGAAAATCTCAATTAGCCTATTGCAATTTAGTTTAGGATAAAAACTTGTTCATTGATCAGGAGCATCGGGGTCAATTCTTCGCGATTTTATATAATTGAAATAAGGCATATATGATATAACGATGGATGATATAGATTAAATGATTAAAATAAACATATTTTTTTAATTCTTTTATTTAATTCACAGACAGATCTATACACGACTAGAACAACTTAAGATTAACAGTCTTTCATGTATTATACAAGTTCCTTATGGGCCATTTGAATGTCATGGATCTGCAATCAATATTTCAATAAGCAATGAATAAACACATATAACAATAACACATAACAAAAAGAAGGTTACATTACGCCAATCGCCACGACTTGATATCAACAACAATACCTAATTGAGTATGATTGATTACTGATTGTTTTGAAAAACAACGTTATACATAGTCACATTACTTAATAGAATATATTGCTAACTCAATGTATAAATGCACACATCTTTCTCTAAAAAATCTCTATACACAATAGAAACATGCCTTTTACCATGTTCCGTGTTTGTTTTTTTTTTCATGAATATTAAGTGCAAAGTATATTTAGATTCTATAGAGTGAGTTCGGGTAATTCCGGACAGGCGGGTAAATCCGGACACTTCTACTTTTATTGAATTTATGAAAACACAAACCCGAATATCCGAATATCTCTTTAATATAATTATTAATGAGGTCTTAGGCTATTATATGAATATCTTCATTAGGGAAAAGGTCTTTTAGAATAAAATATATTTCATTTTTAAAAGTTAGCCTCATGGTAACTGCCAAAATATTTAATTCCCTGCTGTCAAATGATAAAACCATTAAATTTTGGGTCTTTTTATATAAGAGCTATATTTTATAAAGCATTTTAAAAAAGTACATCTAAACCTGATTTAATGTTTCAACATAAGTTTGTGCTTTATTATTCACAATAAAAAAATATATTATTTCAACCCGGTTTCGAAAAATATTGAAAATAAAATGTCCGATATTTGGCCGCTTGTAAACATGACCCAGTTATTGGTGTCGGGTAAATCCGGACAGTGATTATTTTTGACATAAAACGCCTTTTGAGTGGTTTAAACTTACGATTTTTATTTTGAAAACGTGTAAATATATAGATTCAAAGCCTGTTATGATATAATAATGGAAAATATCGCATTATTTAGGAAATCTCGCTCGAACGAGATATCGAGACGGGAATTTCATTCGAAGTTTCGATTAAGTCTCGTGGAATCACGTGACTGCGACCTGTTCTGCGTCATTGGCTTTGAAAATACTTGAACAACCATGGTAAATCCAAAGATATATAAATATTATAAATTTAACGATCTATCAATAGCTCTCTGTGCTACGAGATTTCGATTTGAGTCATATGTCCGGATTTACCCGAAAAGTGTCCGGATTTACCCGCTCTGACTTTTCTACATATACCTCAACCGTTCACATGGAACGCATTGGAATATTTTGAAAATTCCAAATGCATTTTGTAGCAAAACACTGTTTTTCGTACTAAGAAACTTGTTTGATGCAAAATATCTAACAAGTAATGAGAAACTTGAGGTTTAGTCCAAAAGTGTCCGGATATACCCGAACTCACTCTATCACAGTTGTTTGGGTCATTCCTGGTCCCCATCAGTTCACACTTAAGTATTTTCTTCTATTACTTGCACACTTTTCACATTTCCTACTTTTCCATTATCTATTGAACTTCATGCACCGAAATATTATATGCGAAAAAAAAGTGTTGTAGGTGAAGTCCATGAAATCGGATTGAAGAGCTCTATATAGTATATCCACATGGGTTTATGAGTTTTACACTAAATGCATATATACTTATACACCCCGACAGCTCCACCCATTGAATATAAGGGGTCGACATAGAGTTATCACATGGTTTTATTTTCAAATGTGTCTATAGATATCCCTTATACCATCACTTTTACATCAAATGCATATACTTAAACACACCAACAGTCCCACTGGCTTGCAGAACCACCAAATTGCCTTGCTTATCAATCGCCAAATCCACTGGCGTGCCCATATCATGTTTCCGCGCATCCAGTACACACGCAAGCCACTCGCCGCGACTCGAGTACATCTGCACTCGCTCGTTGCCGCGATCAGCGACTAAAATATGCCCAAGCGGGTCCTCGACGATACCCGCCGGGTACATGAGGTCGCCCCCGCATTCGGACCCGCCAAGGCCGCCCGCCACCCACAGGAAGTCGCCCGTGGTGGCGCAATAGGCTTTGATCATGTGCGACTCGCGATCGGTGATTATCACGTGACCGGAAGTGGTCACGCAAAAGTACCAGGCTTTGCGGAAGTTGCAAATATCGGCGCTATTTCCGGTTTCGTTGGAACTTCCGGTGTAGGAAAACCCACTTCCGGTCACGCAATTCATGGCGTTTCCGGTGTTCGCCGCTGGTTCGAATCCTTCGATATGGCGGCCGCAGAATAAGCGAAGCGGTAACAGCGATTGGCTTTCGAGCGTCAATATGACGGATCCCGCATCTAGCATGTCACTTACAATCAAATTGCCCGATTGTGGATCGTGATTGATATACTGTGGGCATTTGATGTCCTTTTCCGCTAAAGTCGAAATGAAAGCGCCTGTCTGTGCGTTGAAGAGCTGCAGTCCCGTTTTGCAGGCGACCGCAATGGTTTCTTCGGCGTTGCCATGGGTTGCTAGGGAGGAAGCGGCGTTGTTGTGTGGATTGCGCGATTGGTTTGAGATTCGCGGGGTAGTGTTGTGCTGATGTGTTGGCATGGATAAGGCGCAGGTGGGTTCGCTTAAAGGTTCGGTTTCGAGCTCAACCTGAAACAAGAACCAACATTGTCTTAAAATTTTAATTCGTAATAAACAAACACTTTCATTTTCTATAATATGATTTTAAATTAAGGCTTGAGTGAAGGTTGAATGTTATATCAATGGTCATGAATTAATTTCGATGTTATTGAGTACCAACAAATAGATAATCAAAAACTAAGAACTGCGTGATTTAACAATATGGAATCCTGAAATGCGCAAATATTCAACAACCAACCATGACTTTGTAAATTTTGTATTATCCAAATATGGGCAGTTTATAAACCATAGGAGGGAGTCACAGTTTACTTGAAATTCGACTAACACGAAATGTTTACCTTGAATCGTCCTTCCGCCGTGAACACTCTGCACGTATCGGCTCCCAGGTCCGTTACTATGTATCCGCCATCTTGACTGATGCTCAAGCCCGTTGCCATGTACGCTGACCCGGTTGCTAGGGCGTCACTGTTGTTGTCACGTGTCTCGAAGGAACGAATCTGATTGGGCGAAGGCTGGAGAACGTAGGTTCGGGAGTGGGTGGTCGGAGCTAGAAAGGCAAAAATATAAGAAAACAAATTAACCATAATCCTTATATATGTATATAAATATATCTCAATATAGTACGCAATTATATCCTAGCGCCTCGAGTACGTAGGTGCGGGGTCGAGAGGCTGGAGCTAGAAAAGGAGACAATACGGGAACAGTGAGATTTAGTTCGGATGAAGATGCAAATAAAAATTCGAAACATATTTTTCGAATGCCGATCATTAATTGAGGGCGTATTTACATCTTAAAAAACAATATTTTACACCAGTAACACATGAATGCATGAACAAATAAAGGATGAAAAATAAATAATTTTACGATTTCATATTTAAGCTAACATCCTAAACATGCTGTCCACGTGTATTTATCTTTGCTTCTGTAGCCAAAACAACGGCTCTATTTTCAAGGAGCATCATTTTAAGTGAGACCTTGTTGTCTCATCTTCAACACGTAACAGATAGCACTCGACCTTAGACGCGTATTATCGTTATAACCGGGACATGTAAAAGCCGATTAATAATTATTTAAGTTACGTAAGTAATATTCGTAAAGAATAAGCTAAAGATAGATAATGCCTTGACACGTTTCTCAAGTGCTAAGCTACACACCTGATAAAAGTGTGTGTTCGATTAGTGTGATAGACAGGATTAAATGATAAAAGAATAAATAGAATGATAACTTGATGCTTTATGATAAAATGTGAATGTATGTCAATTGAAACGGTGTCACATATACAAACATCTCCATATTTTAAATTTTCTACGTATGTGTGAATAACTCATTAAGTGGATGCTGATAAAAACGTTTAAACAGCTCTTCAATTATAACTCAAAAACGAGTATCATCATGCTCAAAATGCTTAGTACTTTAAAGTAACACGTCAGCTTGACATGTATAGCTGTTCATCGGGTTTGCCTAATCCTCGGTTCGTGTTCGTTTTGAGGAAAAACGACAAGCAAGAAAATTGCGGGATATAACCATCATTATAAAATCATCGTTGATTGATTTTTTGCCAAAGGTACACTGTAAATACTAGATCCATCTGCTATCATGGTTAAGGTAAAAATAAGAACCATTGATGTAATATTAATCATAATTTGATAATGTGCTTTTTCACAGGTGAAAACCTAAAAGCTGCAAATAGTTGAAATTGTTCTATTGGACACTTCACACACAGCCCGTTCCAACTCGGCCCTTTATAGGAATATTCGCTCATTCTCCCGCTTTTTTTCAACCCATAAACCTCATAAAAGAATAGAGTTTTTACTGTTTACTCACCATGAGTCGTTGGCGTATTGACAACCTCTGTGTTGAAAGTACCGAAGATTCTTGGATCGACCTCCTGGTTCAAGTTGAGAAACGAAATCGTTTTTCGCTGCTTGGGCGAACTCGGAAGATGAGAGGCGGTGTGGCAGTTTTGACTGGAATATAATTATTATTTAATTATTCAAAGCAAAATAAATAAATAAATATATAACAAAACTCAGCTTAGTAAGTTTGGAACCGCTCTATATTTCTACTAAATCCGGATTTACCGAAAATAGCTGACGAAATGAACATAAACGAAAAAGGATCTTTGCGAAATCAGAATATACACAATTTCCAGATTTTAACGATTATTTTAATGCATATGAAAAGTGAATACAGACATCAAAATGATTAAAAACAACTCTAGAAAATTCTAGGAATTCTGAAAAATTATAGAGATAATATAAGAAAAGCTCACCATTGTATCCTTTCTTCTGCGCGTTGCTCCACTCCATGCATACGCACTTTCATCTTGTCACACCAGCGATCCACCAGCGCGTGCAAGTAGTCCCTACGCGCCTCCAGCCGCTCCACCGCACCCGGAGAAAAGAGTCCGCTTTGCACGAAATAGTCCCCATCTATGGCAGGGTTAACTGCGTTAGTAGCCTGAACTTTGTCGTTGGATAACGTGGAATTGTGAGGTATCGCCCCCTTGTCGCCATTTTGTGACGATGAAAGTAGTACTTGCCCATCATATGTATTACTACGCGCCACGCTTTTCGCCGCCGCTTTTCCGCTTTGAGCGGCAAGTAGTTGAATACCCTCATCCAACGACAAATGCATGCCGTTGCTTTTATGTCTCATTAGCGCTAGATTCACCGCGTGTTTTTCAGCATCAGTGTTTAAATCATTTGCATCGATTGTTGGAAACATTGGGGGTGGTGAAATCTCGGAAGGGTCAGCGATGGATGGTAGACTGGTGCCCAAACTGTGTTTTGTGGTTACTTCCGTTGTAAATACGAAAGTCGACTGGTAACCAGTAACTGTAGTTACGCTTTCTTCAGGCTCATCTTTATCATTATCTACATTGGTTCCAATTTGATTCGCTGATTTTGCTTCCATGTTGACAAAGGCATCGTAAGCGTCCGTAGCCGTCTCGATCTTTTTCGAATCCCCATTGTCTTTGGGGATATCTTTAATTTGTTGTTGTTCAAAAATTATTTCAGAGATAGGTGCGCTTTGTTTTGAAGGCGGCGACACAATATTGCTGTTCTCATCGGTTTTATTCAAAGCTGATCCGTCTTTTGAATCATCCAGGGTCCCGTTAGTTTCAATTTTCAACTCAGATCCATTAATCAACTCATTTGATTTATTATGTTTTAATTCAGCACTGATATCAGCGGTACGAGACTTTTCACTGAATGAGTCATATTTTCTGAGAAGGCAATATCATAATTTGAGGAGTCGGGGTTTTCCCCTGTGGTTATACCGTGGTTATATCCTTCAACTTCCGCTATTTCATCGGCAATACTCATATTTCGCGACGGTTCCCGACTTAGCCACTGGGCATGATAATGGGCTGAATCATAGCCCTCCCCAGATGACAGGAAACAGTCTTTGTTATCCTCCTCGTGACTTTCTGTAGCCGCAAAAGCTAATCGTTGAGGTAGCAACCGTGAAAGCCTTGCTGCGACACCGATTCCTTTACCTTGGGGCGACACATCAGCACAGCTATAAAACGTGACGTCACATGATGCATTGCTGACGTCACAGGATGACGCATTGATGACGTCATCAGCCACCGTGCATTCTGATTGGCTCGTTGATGACGTGAAGACATCGGACATTTCCGTGTCATTTTCGCTCTCCGTTCCTGCATCGGAAACGCTAATCGATCGCGCCGTAGAAGGTGTGGGCATCGACCAAAATGTGATGCTACTGGAACGGGTCGCTGCAACCGAAAAATCATGCGATTTCTCGTAATTCTGTTCGGTCGTCTCGGGTGACATATGATTATCTGGTTCCTCCTTATCATCGTTATCGTCGCTGTTTTGAAGCCATTCTGCGGGATAATCTTCGTTGAAATAAGTGACCGCGCCTATTTGGGTGCGTTTCTTGGTTTTTGTGTGGGGTGATGACGGGGTTTGTTTCTTTGCGCGGTGAGTGGAACGGGTTCTCTTTGGGTACACGATGAGTGGGCTAGAATTGGATTTGCCACGTGACCTGTTAAGAATAAACATATCACATCATGTATATATTAAGATAGAAAAGGTTTTAGGGCCTAGCTTTAAAAATTTGTCTTGATAGACATGATGCATTTACGTTTAAGGTTGAAATGGTATTCATTTTCCTATATTCTACAACTTCTTTAACGTTTAATATTGAAATAGTATTCATTTTCCTATATTCTGCAACTTCTTTAATGAACTTAATCAAAACTAGTATTATTGTGTTTTAAAAAGTATTTGTAAATTGAAAGGAGATATTTAAAACCACTTTTATCAATACTTATTATCAAGTTATTCTTTTACACAATAATCATTATCAAAATATTGTTCATATCAATAATCATTACCTGTTCTTTCGCGGCGATCTGGTAACGTCCGATTCCAACATACCCTCATTGACGCTCTCGCAGGACGACACTGTATTTCCGCCCATTATGACGTCACAATGGTTTACGTCACAATCGGTCGAATGGTCGTCTGCTTCGGTCGTAAATGAAATAGCTTCTTGTGCTATATCTATTCTCTGCTCTGTTGTAGAAACCTCTTTCGAAATTCGATTTGATGCATTTGCGATTGGAACGCTCGCTTTATTTGTAGCGCTGCTACTGTTGTTTGTCTGTTTACGTGCTGAAAACGGGTTGTTTTTCTGAGCGATAATTGGCGATTTAATTGTGTCACGCTGTGAGCAGACGATATTTGTAATCGCTGGTGTTTGGTCACGCGGTATTTGGACACCAGTTGAGTCATTCAAAATGCAATCGGTCGAACTTAGATTACCAGCTGGGTACTCGTTTGTTAAACTCTGTGTCCTTACATAATAATCATTACATCGATGTGTATTGGAATTGTTACATTTAATTGGAGATTGTTCTAGCGTAGTGACATTGCGAGTTAGTTCATTCACATTTTTAGAGGAGTCACATTTTGGAACTGTTGTATTTACTGCAATGAGATTCCCATTTACAATCACATGCTTTTCTGTCCCTGTATCGTGGTTACCTTCATTGGAAGCAATACCCTCAGCCTCTCCACATAGCTCTACCGGAGTAACGCATATCGCACGGGTTTCCAGCTTTTCTCCTCGGTTTAGACTGGTATCCAATTTATCACAATCGTCATAGCAACCAGAATCAACACTTGACACGGATGAGGGTCCTTTTCGATGAAAGACGTGGTTTCCACGTGGCGGAGACACTGGAGCTGATGGCATAGTTTGTTGATTTGGTACATGAGACATGACATCCTCAGTTTGAATTGAGAGTCTTTCAGACACGTCTTTTGAATAACTAGTGGCATTCTTGTTGCTTTCGAGATTTCGGGGTTCTGCAGGGTTCGTTTGTTGAGATTCTTCACTGAAGGGTCGTCGGGATCCGTTTGATTTGTCACTGGGACGTGGCGAAATATTGTCTATCTGACCACGTGGCATCGTTTCGCTATTATCGCTCACATCACGTGGTCTTGATTCAAATTTCGAAATGGGCGATAATGCCATGATCTCCTCATCTTCCTCATATATCGTGCCATCCTCAAAGGCACCGTTGATGCCTCTGCTGTTGCTGTATGCACCTATGTGATTAACGGATGCTTTGCGTATTGGGGTGGAGGAGTCGAAAGGTGGAGATCGGGTGGAGGGTGGGTCGTGAACCATAACGTCGATGGTTCGCGAGGTTGTCCCTGGGTTGACTTCGCGAGGAGTTGCACCATTATCGGATACCTGTATGAAGAGTATAAAAAAATGTATAAATTAATATGTTTTTTCTGGTAAACGTTTTATAGGCATCTGGACAAAAACAAAATAACTGACAGAGAGTAAAACAAAAGCAATAAAACACATAAAGTCCCCAGTCAGAATGACAAATAAAATGTTGATTTTCTCAATAGTTTTGTACTTTTCTCCTACTTCACTTTTTGCTGCGTCTACTTGACGTTTTGTTTTATTGCTTGCAAGCCAAAGTTATACTAGAAATCTAATATTTTTGTATTCAAGGAATGGTAAAAAAATCCATCCATTATCACCAATATGATCAACATTTGGCACAACAAAATAGTTGCACTGTTTTGAAACTAAATAAAGAATTAATTATCATATAGATAAATGACATCTATACAATGTTTAATATGGTACTGAATATTGTCTAATTTGGTTAGACCGTGGGACAGGTGAAGATCCCAAAATATTTAACCGGGGGCACCGATGGCATAAAATATCAAGACCAAAGGCATGGGTAGGGGTTGTGTCCAATATAATTTGGATGTGTCATAAAAGAGCGAACACCCACCCCCTCCCTCTACATCTACACTTGGGAAATCACCAGACGGAACTTCTTCATGTTTTAGAGAAAAACTAGAAATGTGTCCGTTGGAGCACGAATGGCCCGCTACTTATAAAGTTGAAGCGCCATTACGGGTTGGCTTTCTAGAAATTTCGCGGTATTCGAGACATCTATCGAGGGCCGAACCGGGATTTCGGGTGTGTATACCATCATTCTATAAAACGATGAACTATCTATATAAGTTCCGACTCAAAAACGTTGACGCGGCGTTACAGTTTGGCTTTCGAGAAATTTCGCGATATTCGAGACATTTATCGAGCGCCGAACCGGATGTCGGGTGTGTATACTATCATACTATGCAACGATGAACCATCTATATAAGTTCCGACTCAAAAACGTTGACGCGGCGTTACGGTTTGGCTTTCGCGAAATTTTGCGGTATTCGAGACATTCATCGAGCGCCGAACCGGATGTCGGGTGTGTATACTATCATACTATACAACGATGAACCATCGATATAAGTTCCGACTCAAAA